>JACMIF010004996.1:0-11338 GCA_014805445.1 Diplogasteroides magnus | reverse complement strand
AAAAAAGCCACTCTTATTGGGGGGTACCGAGATGCCAGGGCCAAAAAACTGCTTTTTCCGGATATGCTTCAACTCAAGTATATGCATGCTGCCCAGTCTAGAGGTATCGATATCAACTGAGTAGTGGCTTATTATATACTTCATACCTGTGTTATATAGTAACCCAAGGGGCATTAGACTGGATCTCTCCGGAAAGAAGTATTGATTTTTCATCCGAGACCGATTTTTTTACAAAATTGTGAAAATGTCAAATTTCATATCTCGTGAACCTTAGCCCCAATGGTCATGGATACCACATATGTAGTAGGGTTGTTCATAACGAGACTCGAGACTAAGAACGAGAAATGTAAATTTTCCGCCTCGCTCGGCAGTCTCGTTCCATTCCCTTCTTTCATGCAGAACTGCAGTCTCGTTTTCCCCTGGTCTCGTTTTAGTCTCGGAATCTCGTGCGGCAGTGAATACTTTTCTTTCTTATTTTGCCCAGACTTTTTGCTTTGGCATTATTATTGTGAGTAAATAATGGTATGACGATACGTTTATAATAGTTATAAAACACTCATGAGAGTATAACAACTCAAAAGCAATATTATTAAAGCATATAAACATCACTATCTAGGAAAAATCGTTCAATAATAGTCTACAATGTAAATGCATCACAATCCGGGTCACACTGTAATCTCCTCCTTGACATCTTCTTCCTCATCTTCGCTTCCTTCCTCCTCCTCATCCAGTCTTCCTTCAACTTCTGTCTTCGACTGCGACGAACCGATTCCCCTGTTACGACGGTAATAATATGCCAAGCAAAAAAGAAACACCTAAGCTTGTTTCCGAGCTGGTTGACACGTAGAAGCAGCAGCTCCTCTGCCTTCTCACCAGAAAGCCGATGACGTAGATAGTTTTTGTAAAGAAGACCGGAAAATTATTATGTTTTGTCATTAATAATTTACATAACAAACCGGCGTTGGAGAACGTCCGTTCTGCAGATACTGAACTGGCCGGGATAGATAGATGAGATTGGGCGATTTTCGAAAGCCTTGAAAATAAATATTAACCGCGCCGGCTTTAGTTAAAAGTCCTTGACAAACAATTGAAAATCAAATTAACTTTGCATAAAAATACAGAAATTTTGAAAGGGATACCTGGGATAATCAAAACTTCTGCCTTGCCACCAATGCACGGGATTCGACTCAAAGGCCACAGAACTATTCCTCATTTCAGACAGATAATTTTTCTTCTCTTGTGTGAAGGGAGTGGTCTGCATCGTCTTCCTTCTTCTTTTCATCCGCAGTCCTTCATATAGATCGTCTGTCGGTTCGTATGCACTCGTTGTTTCAATGTCCGCTGTTCCACTCGCATCTTGAAAACAATTGTGGGTTCTGGGGACAAGGGCAGTCTTCAACGTAAGCACCCTCTGAATAATACCTGCAATGTTGTCACCAATTGTGTCCCAGTCAAAATCCTCGAAGTTACAGACTGCTCGGGGATCAAGAAAAGCGGATGTCATGAAGAGAGCGTTGCCGTAATAGTGCATCTTGCGCTTTTCCAATTCGGCTACCATCTTCTGAAGAACGTCCTTGAAGGATCCCTTTTCCTTTTTCAAGATGCTGAAAATGAATTGAATTTTTGGTTAAATATAAGAACTAAAGCACGCGAAAGTTCACCTTGAGCAATGTTCCAATAGTATCTCAATGATGATCATGATCTCTGGACAGGGTGTTTCTTCTCTGGACAGCTGAAAAAATTTTAAAGTAAGGAGGCAAAAGGGGTTATGTTTCACAATCCAAATTTTAAAAATATGAACACTAATATTTGAGAAAATAGTCATCCTCGGAAAAAATCTAAAAATAATACCAAAAATAAAAGAATATTCTCACCATTCTAGTTGATTCTTCGAATTTTGCAAGTGTCGTCTTGTACTTCTTTAGAAGCATGATATCCTCATCAAAAAAACTATCCATTCCTTCATGTTCAAGAGTTGCATTGACACCATCGATCTGAGAGAAAACATAATCTAATTTGACAATATCTTCTTTTACTCGAATGTAGAAAACACACACCTGAGAAAGGCATACTTCGATCATGTAATACTCGCTATTCCATCGTGTTTCAATGGATTGTGGTACGAGACGCTCAGAGATGGCGAGTTCCTTGCACGCACTCAAGAAAAGAAAAAAATACTTGATAAAAAATGAAATTATAAATTTACTTTCTATAGAAGTCGGAAACCAGGCTTGATTTGTGTTGCAATTTCGAGAAAGCCTTGCAACGTACCAGCAACTCTTTATCCACCCAGACTCCAATGGCGGCACGCACAATAAGGTGAAGCTGGTGGCAGCAACAACGCACACTGTAACAGTTTTTTTTTCGAAAATAACGTTAAATATTATTTTTTAACGTCGGTTTTTTTAAATTCACAATATTAGTAATACCTCGAAATACCAAGTTCGCGAACACCAGCGAGCACATTGGATCCCGAATCAAAGACGATAGAAATCACGTTGAGTGAGTACTCGTCAATCACCTAAAAGACTCATTCATCATTCATTCATTTACTATTATAATCAACTTTATTGATTTCTTAATTTTCTCCCCCAATACAAATCCACTCACTTCTCGCAGGTGCTTCGCAATTGTGGCTCCCGTGTGCCTCCCCTTCACTGGACATACACGAAGTAGGATCGATGTCAGTTTTCCATCTACTGTAAGTACATGAGCCAGCACCGCAGATAGAGACACGCCACCGCCCTTGGATGTCCACAAATCAGTAGAAAGGGCAACTGGACGATTTTCCACCTTCTGAAGGGAAAATGCACGATAACACAGCGTTTTCTACCACAATACTTATTTTAGGGTCGGAATTTTATGTGGGAAATCAAATATGTTTCATGAAAACTATTACTGCAGAGACATAAAATCTATGAAAAATAACCAATTTCGCACTAAAATGACCAACGTTAGTTTATATGTATTTCAAAGTAAAAGATTTGGATTTATATTTATCTATGCAAAAATATTTAAGTTAAATAACCAACCGGTTTGATGGCTGCCTTCAGTTCTGCCACCATCTTTGGAATAGTCGTATTTGCCAACTTGGTGCGTGATGGGAAGAGTGAGCGCTCTTACACAGGAAACATGTCAAGGAAGGCCTCCTGCTCAACGAAGGAAAACGGGACATTCGCACATTGGCGCGCACGTTTCTCGGCAATGTCCTGAAATGTAATCATTTATAAATGAAGGATAAATATTACAATCCACATTACAAGGAGTTTAATAAATGTAACTCACTTCAGCCCCTACTACATCTGCCAGCGCATTAGGGTGCCAGATGCGCGTACATACCTAAAGATAAAATGACGTTCGAACCATTGGATATAACATGATACAAGAAAGCTCGAATAGCATTAGACCTCAGCAACGAACCGTTTGTACTGCCTCCCTTTCTCCCGATCACAGCATCGCACTGTCTGCACTCGCCCGTTTCTCCGATGTATTCGAAGTAGTCCTTATATTTGCCACGAATTGACATGATTGACGGTTCCCTTAAGGCTTCGATTATCACAACGAAAGTGAAATGTAGGGGTCTAGTACCCTGGTTCTGCGGTCGATGAAGAAAGTGGCTTCAAATTAACAATTTATGAGACACAGAGAGGCAGAAATGCGTGAAACAACAAGTGAGAGATACAATTATCTCGAAAGAATAAGACAATCCGACCCCCTACTCACGTAGAAATGAGTGGTGAACCAAAAAAAACAGCAATCCAATAACTAACCAACAACGAACAACCACATGTGTGTGAACAATAATGAAAATTGGGCCTAAAACTAGGCTACAGTATGCTTAGTCTCAACTGAGTATCATTTTGTGAGAAACAAATAATGTGAATATTTCCTACCGTAGCTGAAGAGTTCACTAGGGCAGATTCATAATATAGATTGGTGAATCTAATATGGATTGGTGAATTTGAAAATGACAATTTGGTATATTCTAACTCATGAAACAAGGAAATGTATGCTCTCTATAAGGTCGCCTATTGGGGTCAATTGGGAACTATATTCTACTGCCATAACAAAAGTAATCAGTCAGCAAAGCACGACAAAAACAACAAAAGAAAAGCGAAGAAAACAAACCGTCCGTTGACGTTGCAAAAAACGAGAGCAAAACGAGACCAGGTCTCGTTAGTTGGTCTTGTTAAAAATTTGCATGAGAGACTCATCGTGGGCGAGACTGCCGAATTATGCAAACAAACTTCATTTCTCGCTCTAGTCTCGTTATCTCGGTCTCGTTTGCTCTTCCCTAATATGTAGTAGAGTCCTCAGTCCCCACCAATATCCACCAGGGGGTTGCATTGAAATGTCGACTCTCTCATAGAGTGCGTGTTATATACCGTATTTCTCGAGATATATTGATCGTTGAACTTATTATTGGTGGAATTTACTCGAAAAATCATAACTCCTTTCAAACTTAACGTTATGAGCCCAACTTTCTCCACAACATGGATGGTTCATGCGCCATCAAAACGAGCACCTAACATGATCATATCCTTACGTTACAGACAATGGCTATAATTTTTTCTGTGCATATTTTGAAAGAACACATCAATCTAAGAAACTTTTGTGGAGACAGTTTCCCTGAAAATATTCGCTTTGAAATATGGCATTTCTAACAGAAAATCTATGACATTTGAGCCAGTGATTCTCGGTCGTATCAACATTTCTGAAAAATTATCTCCACAAAAGTTTCTTATATTGATATATTCAATCCACTGATTGGACACCAATGCATTAATTACATGATACTTCCTCTTATAATGGAGATAAAACATAATAAATTCATCAAGGAAACGATGCGATCAGCAGTCAGTGGATAGTGATTTGGACACAATAATTTGGATTGTGATAAGCAACATTCAAACATTTTCATCTTTGTGAATCTCGCGTTCTTTCGCCGGATGGATCTAATGATTCGTATCATCACAATTATTTTTTGTTGTAAAATTCTGAATTTCAGGACCATCAAGGAGTAAATGTGTTTCACGACCTTATTAATAGGGATTATACAGGACTGAAGATGAGTCATAGTCCGCAAGACCTCAAATTGTAAAATGAGTAGAACAAAGCGCTCACAACTGGTAATCGCTGTTCACGAGCTTTGGCCGGTTTGAACCGGTTAGAGTGCGCTCAGAGAGTGGGTGAATGAAGAGACGCAGAGATAACGCACATCATCTAACCGTAAGCTCCTGTGGTTAATACGGAAACTGGCATCAATCACATTCGATATCAAGCAACTTCCTTCAATCAAACCAACTTTCATCCAACACAAATTGTTCAAATATGTTATTCAATGAGACAGACTGTCGATAGCAACTTGACTGCTGTACTTTATTCACCCACTCTCTCGCCTCTCTTTCACCTCTCGGATTCGATGCTCTGGCTTGAACAGTGATTACCAGCAGTGCGCGGTTTATTCTACTCAGTTTATGATTTTTACCTTAAAATTCACACAGATCGTGTTGTAATCGCCTTCAGCCCTTTACAATCCTTATTATTGAGGTCGAGTAACATATATTCCCTTACATTTAGACACGTTGCTTATAACAATCCAAATAATTGTTTTCGAATCACTATCCATTGACTACGGATCGCATAGTTTCATTGATGAAATATGTTTCACCTCCATTATAAGAGGAAGTATGTGATTGATGCAGTGGTGTACATCTCAAATCAGGCTCTTAAAAAATACAATCTATTAATCTCATTTGCTGCAGCATAGCTCTTTAGACTTAATTATCACTCCTGCTTAAAACTATAGAAACCTCAGTAGACTACAGCATCGGAGTCCTTCTAGCTGATCGGAATCGATTTCCATGGTGCATTCTGTTTCTCTACTTCATGCCGTTGTCTCTTGCTGTTCATAGACGACAGCTAACTAAGAATTTGAGAAAGAGAATTTGCTTTGAGAATCGATTCGGATCCGTTAGAAGTTCTCAATACAGTATACCCTGATTCAGGCAGATCTGTCCATTCATTGGCTTCCTCCTTTTGCTTCTGCCGTTCGTTGACGCAGCGGACAAGAGGAAGAGATCACTGGATCAGGTTAAAGGACAGGTTGGGTTACGGTATTTATAAGGGGTGAAAGAAAGAGCGCCAAGTAAATTCTCGCGATAGTGGTGAAATGGACAGATACGCCATCATTCGCACCACTGTCACGGCGCTTCTGCGCCGTGCATTTCTAATCGTAAACTGAGTAGGTCCAAGCGCGCACTACTGCTTCAATGGTAGTAATCACTGTTGAAGCCCGAGGTTCGAATCTGACAATGAGAGGTGAGAGTGCGCAGAGAGATTGGATGAATGAACAGAGGCAGAGATATTATTGTAGAAAACGGATGTGACATAGCTGGTACACATGGCGAGTTTTGGACCTACCTATGGATGATCGCAAAGTGAACATTTCTTTATATTGTAATCATGAAACATATCTGAACTCCTTTGTGAAAGTGCGAATTTGAGCTATTTTTCAAATTATTTCGAAGTAAACTAATTAAAATTGATTTTTAAAATCATTTTGGACACATTTGAACATGTTAAAACCGAAATATCGATGAAAACATTATGGTCACATTGACATTCTGATATGTTTCAAGAGTCCTTATTAAATTCGGATAATCAACTGGAGACATGGAATTTGCCAGTTCCGTTTTCCACAATAATAACGGCCTCGAATGTTGAGCTGTTGTTCTAGCAATAAAGGCTGCTGGCATCAATCACATTCGAAATTATCAGATAGCGCCCTGACCTGATCGTGCTGCAGCCTGCGAATGATGGTGCATCTGTCCATTTCACCATTTTGGCGCAATATTCCATGGCGCTCTTGTCTTACACCTCTAGTAAACACCGTAACCCATAAGAGTTTGACCCAGGGCCCTCTTCCTCTTCTCCGCTGCGTCAACGAATGGCAGCAGCACCAGGGGAAAGCCAGCCAATCAATGGAGTGCATCTGCCTGAATCAGGGGATACTGTAGCCTGTGGAGGATACTGTAGTTTTAGGCAGGCATGGTAGACAAATCAAAAGAGGCATGTTCTAGCAGATGAGCGTACTGTCAACGATTTATCGTTTTTATATATAATTGTTGTACTGGTGCGATACAATTGAGTCCATCACATAAGGATTCCTCTCATATTGGAGGTGAAAAATATTTGATCGAAGAAACTGTCTCAACAATAAATAATGGGTCGGTGGACGTTGAACGAAGTTATGACGAATTGTGAAGGAACGCAAACCAAAGGGGCGCTTTTGGTTACTGTAATCGTCTGTCTTAGCGAACTTTACAGTAAAAATTAGTAAATTGAGTAGAACAAAGCGCGTAATCACTGTTTAATCTTCTGTTCGATCGATTACAACCGCTTAGAGTGATCGAGAGTGTGGGAGAATGAAGCGACCCAGATATCAAGAACGCCCTCTAAACTCGAACTGTAACAGTTATTACAACCACAGAAATTGTTCAAGTACGTTATTCATTGAGATTATTAATATTACACTCGCTGAAGATCGCAGCTTGACTGCTGTACAAATTCACAATATTAAGTATTTTACTCTCGATGATCGAAGAAAGCCACGTCCATTAGCTACTATCGTATCATGGCAACACTTATAGAGAGCTTGAAACATATTTGTTCAACGAGAATCGAATTTCCCGGAGTACGTATTCATTGTCATCTCTATTATACCGTACGAAGTGGTGACAACAGCATCCCGGTAATATAGCAACACTTATTAAATGCTTTAAGAATATTTGTTCCAGGAAATCCAAGAATGAGCAGACGATCATTACTGCAAAAAATAGGTTTTTAATTAAATAGAGCATGCGAAACATAACTGTAACACGAGCTGCTTGTATAAATTGATCAAGGGTGTTTGCGCCTGTTACAATTATCTTTCATGTTTGCTATTTATCATGTCGGCATGGTATGGAAACGGTTGTGATTCTTCTTGCACCCCCTATTGCAAATCACAACGAATAGGCTATTCAATGCATGCATCTAAATAAGTAAAACTTTTCGTAGTGTTTTCTTCGACATGATACCTAATTACTAGAGACCGTGAATCGGGTATCGAAGTGCATTCCTTTTCTCTAACTGATTGTCGAGCGGTTGTCTATAATCAGCGAGAGACAAGTGATCGACAACGAGTTAAAGAAAAGGAATGTACTTCGATACCCGATTCACGGTCTCTACTAATTACTATGACTGCCCCTTAGGCGTTTACCTACCCATTGTTCCTATATTATGAGCCCATGTGGGTGAAACATATAGCAACCGGGTTTCACCACGACCCCCTGTCCATCAATTGCTCTACTGCCCTTGTCTCTCAACTTCACCACAGTTTCCAGCACGTCCAGCTGTCGATTCACACCTTCCTGCATATTATCGGTTGCTAATAACTAAATAATCGATTAGGAACGGAGAATATACCGCATCATTAAAAACTCTCCTCTGTTTATAGAAATGGTGAAACGTAAGTCATCCGCTCGATACTAAAGAAAAATACGAGGAAATTTCTCTTTTAATATTTTAAGGAAAATAAATTTCTCGCAGCTCGCTAAATACCGTAGTTCCTGATCTATGATAACAAATGGGTGAAGGAAAATAGAGCCATGGACATTTGTGCCATAATAGAGAAACGGAAAGAAGCGCGAGAGTGCTGCTACGAACTAAGGCGCATGAGTCCATTTCTCCATTGTGGCGCAGTGTCCATGGCGCTTTCCTAATGAGTACAGTAATCCCTCGTATCGATCCAGGGCCCTCTTCCTCTTATCCACCGCAGTAGCACCAGGGGGAAGCCAATGAATGGGCAGATATGCCTGAAACAGGGAATACTGTATTCAGAGACGAGTATGTCACTATTGTGGAAAACGGAAATGATAACTCCATGTCTCTAGTTGATTATTCGAATTTATTTAGGAGTCTTGAAATATATCTGAATATTACTGTGACTATAAGTTTTACGCCTCATTCATGCAATCGACAACCGCTCCTCTTGAATCAGACAACAGACGAATGCACTCTACTCTCGAATTATATACCCTAGTAGTAATCACTGTTCAATCCCGAGGTTCGAATCTGACAATGAGAGGTGGGAGGACGTAGATAGATTGGATAAATGAACAGAGGCAGAGATAACGGACTCGAAGTTTGAGCTGTGAAGGTTATTCTAACAATAAGGCTGCTGGCATCAATCACATTCGAAATTATCAGATAGCTCCCTGACCTGAGAGTGTTGCGAATGGTGCATCTGTCCATTTCACCATTTTGGCGCAAGTTTCCATGGCGCTCTTGTCTTACACCTCTATTAAAAACCGTAACCCATAAGACTCTGATCCAGAGCCGTCTTCCTCTTGTCCGCTTTGTCGTCAACGAACGGCAGCAGCAACAGAGGAGAGGCATTGAATGGGTTGATATGCCTGAATCAGAGAATACTGTAGCTCGCTGAGGTTACTGTAGTTTTGGGCAGGAATAATAATCAGGACATGTTCATGTTAATGCTATAACAGATGCGCGTATTGGATCGTATTTTTTTATCCAGCCGAGGACAATTCACCACTGCATCCATCACAGTTGACTTCCACTTATAATGTTTGTGAAACATATTTCTGCAACAAATCGATGCGCAAAAACATTTATAGCATAAGGGAATCGCAACCAGTTGTCAAGCAGATGTGAAATGATCCATTATGTATAATACAATGTGAGTCCTTTAGTGCATTCGTCTTGTCTCTACTCTTTGAGGAGCGGCTGTTTCGCATTTTAGAGAAACCGCTCCTCAGAGAGTAGAGACAAGATGAATGCACTGAAAGACTCATATGCGACACCCTAAATTTCAGCTCTACTCAGGTTTTAAAAATAAGATCTAGTAAACTTATCTGCTGTAACATACCCCAACTTGAACATATCCTGATTATCATATCTGCTCAATACCACAGTAATCTGAGCAGGCTACATTTTTTGAACTTGTGAATACTGTATCACGTCAGGAAGTGTGGTCTTGAGGGGAATGTAATCAATCGATATTTTTATAGGATTAGCTGTGCTTTGAAATAGGTGTAGGTGATGAACATAGTGAATAATTTCACATCCGTTTGATAACTGGTTCCCTTGTGATTAGTTCTTGTGTTGCGTCGTTTCGTTGGTGAAATATGTTTCACAGTCAATATAAGAGGAAATCGTCGGTGATGTATGCAGTGGTTGAATTGCTTTGAGTTTTAAAAATAATTGTAATTGAGTGGTTTTAAATATACGATCCAGTAAGCGCATCTTTTATAGCATGAGGCAACATTGACATGTCCTGATTAAAATGCCTGCCAAAAATCAATGTCGAGCTTGATCAGTGATTGCTTTAGGATAAAGCCTTTTGGTGCATTAGCGTGCGCCTTGTTCTACTCAATTTACGATTTATTGACCATCAGTGATCACCGCGGAATCGTCTTCAGCCTTTTCAATCCCTATTATTGGGCTAATGAAACACATTTGTTCGTTAAGATTGACGGAGCCGAAATTAAATATACGAATCATTAGATGCATTTGGCGCAACAACTAGAAATTCACCAAAATAATACTAATTTCATGTTAATTATCACAAACTATAAATTATTTAATACAAGACAATAAAAACAACCTTGTTGAAACCCTGTTGCTATTTGTTTCACCCAGGGTATTGTGGGGATGGGTAGGTAAACACCTAAAATATTTTTATAGTTACTTATTGGACATCAAGTCACAGAAAACATGGAGAGCTTTTTATTTCAATGCAAACGTGGAAAGTGTTGTGATTTGCAATGATGGAAGTATTGAAGTGAACTGAAGTGGTTATCAGACCGATGCTTTTTTTTTGTTTATTCCGGGGTCAGGGGATAATCCGAGGGGGATGTGTTCCTGCCGGTGGACTGCTGGGCCAGTCGATTAGGAGTTACACCCTGGCGGCGAAACCGGGTTTCACCATGGCCATCAATTGACCTGCCAACCTTTTCTCTCAACTTGGCCACAGTTTCCACAACGTCCAGCGACTGGCTTTTCCTGGGCAATTGTTTTTGAAAAAAGTGAAAAAACGGCTTTTCATCCGAAAAAGAGTGACAGCACGTTTTCAAAAGCTACATCAATCTGTTCAATCATATTTCGGAAGCAACTTGTGCATTACCAGTAGATTATAAATCCACATTCGATTATAGCTCTAAATGCCTTATTCAGATAGCATCGGTAAGAATATTTGCCAATTTTTTAAATATTGTAAATTCTTGCATATCTTTTCTCGTTCCTTTCCTATAGTAAACGGTTCAAGGAACACGTA
>JACMIF010004993.1:0-11342 GCA_014805445.1 Diplogasteroides magnus | reverse complement strand
TTGTTCTCGTTAATTTCCCCACTTCAGACTCTTCGCAGGGCGAATCGTGTTGCCTCAGGGAGTCTAAAAAGTATTTGTTCATAATTTTTGAAGTACTGCTTCATGCTGCAATTTTCGAAAAACCGTCTGAGATTACTGTAATTCCACCCATTCCGACCGCACTCACCGTGAAAAACAGGAGAAGTGAAACCATTCGACGTCTTTTTCTTTCAGTTACCGGCCATGTTTCAAGATTTCTTTCAATAACAACCGGATTACGTTGTAGCCTTTTCCTATCGGAGCATGTGATGGGCCTCTTGAGATGTTTTTCTTACGAACCGTAAAAATTTATATCAGGTTACATAATTGTATAGCAGTAGAAAATCCGACGCTCAATTTTTTGTGTGAAATTTACAGCAATTGCGTTTTCTTTCATTTGTTGATGAAAAAAATAAACTGAAAGGTTTTTTTCGCTGACTATGCTGCAGATCTGTCGGTATGGTCTAATGTTAAGCACATCTTTCGAACACCACACCACCACTGGCCTCATTTCTTTTTTTTAAGTTAAAAATGTGAAAAAGACCTTTTATTTGTCGATATTTGTCCACTACACTACAGCCTCAAAGTGATTGGTTTGTCAACCGATTAGCCCCAAACCTGTTCTTTTCATCAATAAGTGAACGCAATCGCAATTGCTGTAATTTCTACACAAAACATTGAGCGTCGGATTTTCTACTGCTATACAATTATGTCCCTGATATAATTTTTTACGGTTCATGCTCCGATAGGAAGCATGAACCGTAAAAAAGCGCCCCTTCGTACTCAAATAACTGAAAGAAAAAGACGTCGAATGGTTTCATGTTTCCTATTTTTCACGGTGAGTGCGGTCGGAATGGGTGAAATTACAGTAATCTCAGACGGTTTTTCGAAAATTGCAGCATGAAGCAGTACTTCAAAAATTATGAACAAATACTTTTTAGACTCCCTGAGGCAACACGATTCGCCCTGCGAAGAGTCTGAAGTGGGGAAATTAACGAGAACAACGTTATTCAAAACTGAAAATTTATGCCCTCAGGGGGACATGAAAACACAAAAAAATGACATACGCAATGTATCAGTAAAAACGTAGGCATCTTCATCTTTCAAATTATGGGCTATATGACATGGTTTCAGTTAGAAAGACCCGAGATATCATCGATAGAAATCAGGCGTCTCCAAGTGATCAAATGACCAATAACAGCCAATATCTCGGATAAGAAATTTTCTAAAAATATGGCGTTTCGACAGTTGTGATCTACGCATCAAGACCTACATAATGACCTACTTATTTGTTAGTCTAGCTCGATGTCCTGTCATACTACGAACCCATGTTCGAACAGTACACAGGCGCCTTCATATATCGATTGTCCGTGAAATTCCGTGCGGGACCATTTAAGTGGAAACAGTCGAGAAGACTTTTCTAGTGAGTAAGAGTGAGTTGATTAAAACATTTGAATGACAAATGGCTGAGAAGCGTGAAGAAAGCTCAATTTAAATTACAAATAGGGTTTTTACTTATCAAATGAATGGAAATGGAGACCATAGGAAATGTGCACTTGAAAATCTCCGTAAGAATGAACTATTTATTATATATCGCTACGCTGACATAGTGTAAATAAGCTCCAAATGTTAAAGGATCACGGTACCTAATATTCAACTCTTATAAAGTGCAAGCGCAGTTCGATAGGGCCGGTGTTGATTTGTTGTTCTGCCAAAGGAATTTTAATAAAAAAAAGTTCTACGAGGCTAAAAAGTCTAAGAAAGGCTCAGGCCCGTGCAGGCAACTTGCGGGAATTCAAAAAAAATATTTATAGTTTTTCGAGTTTCTGCTTTTCATTTCTTCGTATGCCCTGCAACTGCCTGTTTTCGTACATTATTGACTCCGTGGATTTACAATGGCTTCAAAGATATAAATAAACAGGGGTAGAAATGTTCGCGCAACGGAAAGTCGGCAAAATTCAAGGCGAAAAGTTTGATCATTTCTTACCGTAATACCCTTTTAAAGAAGCCACAAAGGGAGATTGTTTTGCATGCACTTTCGTTATCACTTCTCTCCATTCCCACACTTTCTCGTGGTCAGAGCGGTCTACTCTGACAACGAGAGAGTAAGGGAATTGGAGAGAAGTGATCCCGAAAGTGCATGCAAATAAATCTCCCTTTGTGGCTCCTTTAATGCAGGCTAATCGCGTTTCTTCATTTTCCTAAAATATTCGGTGCCGTGATCCTTTAAAGGACATAATGAATGCATTTTCAATAAAATCTAAAATGGTAGCATAATACCAGTTTTCACGAAAAATGGATTTTTATTTTTATTTGTGTTCACACGTATCAACTTTCATAATTATTATTGGTTATGGACAGTACAAGAGTAGGATATTAACCTGCGCCCATCCCGTTATATTGTTTCCTTTTCGCCGAACTGTACATTTATTGCTAAAAGTATCACCCTTTTGACCTTTTTTTAGCTTTTCCATCAGAACTTCCTAGTCACAATACATAATCAAAAGCCATTCTAGCATATGAATGGGACTGTTCCCACTATGGTTGGCAGTTTGACTAGGTTTTAATATATGTTTCACCGTGGTTACATATATTGAATTTATAAGAGCTGTGAAACGTATCCGAAGACCTAGTCAAACTGCCAACCTTAGTTCTCACGTTTAATATAATCCACTAGTATGCCTACATGCTTTGCTTGAAAGTGCAGGAAAAATTGAGAAATCCGATATTGAGGAGCTGCGAAGTGCTCGAAATTTTCCCAGTTTGTCATAACTCCAGAAAGAAGATGCTCGCCGTCCGACATAAGTTATGTCAGAATGGCATGCCTGCCTACTATACATAACCACATATATTGAAAAAGTGCAGCTTCTCTGAATAGAGATAGATGTTCGTGAAAAAATCCACAAAGACTTTCTTTACAACCTAATATTCAAAGAAAGTAACTATTATTTCGGGTGATGGCATGCATGTGAATCAACGCCCTATGATTTCTTTCACACTCTGGATGGCTTTCTAATTGTAATTGTCAAGGAATACTGCCTCTTCCATTTGTGATAACAGTCTTTCATTCATCTCATTTTGTTGTTATTCAATTTATTCATGTTATTCGATTCCCTTTTCGCTATTCAATCCCAATAATCGATAAAGACTCCATTGAAGTTGTCAGGAAAAGAGTCTTCCACACTTATTGCACTGTCGAAATCACATCAGGGTTATTTGAAAAGTTTTTTTTTCTATTTTCAATTGCGTGCTGTGCTGATTTGGGAATACTTCGCCCTTAAGCACAGGCCACTTTTCAGATCTCAGCTACCTGAAGGAACTGGAAGATGGCAAGGAACTTCTTTGGGAGAGGGGACCCGACCGCAGCGAGTCCACATTACCATAGCTCTAGCCCATCCCTACAACTTTAGGATTAGTATACGGTCACAAGCTAAACATGGGTATATTAGCTCTCTAACTATGATCTTCCCTTAATATTAGGCATTGTACGCGACGCGTTTACACACTATAGTTGGCAGTTTGAGTACGAAGGGGCGCTTTTAAAATGTCGACAACTTCGACGCCGACGATAGCTCATCTTCCGTAATTTGCTATCTTATGGCTAAATGGTCGGACCACCCATAGCCAACACCGCATAAGAATAGCTGAAGTTTCCGTTCCAGTAAAAAGAATTTCCTGGATTTTTGCAAAATAAATAAAGTACCATGATACGGGTATCATGCGGTCATTTTGACCATGACCTTACGGGTATCATGGTTCGAAGAAAATTTTTGATGAGGGATCGAGATGCAAAATTGCTGTGCAACTGCACGTTAGTGTTTCAAAAACAAATAGTTTGGGTACCCCAACTGTTTGTAGTTGAAATCCGACCCGTTCTATTGAGGTGTTTTGAATATTGTCCCAAATACCTTGGGGGGGATATTGAACCCCCCCCCCCAATTATTTGGGTTTTTTTACAAATACCCAAACACTTTTGGGGGGGGGGGGGTTCACTCTTTCACCCAAAGTATTTGGGACAATATTCAGAACACCCCAATAGAACGCCCCCCCCCAATAGAACGGGTGAGACTCAACGACCCGTTCTATTGTTTTCATGATTGTTTTTGAAACCCTACTGCACGTACGCAAGGCATTTCAAAAATGGCCTTCAACCTCGATCCCTCATCAAAAATTTTTTGACTATGACCACCATGATACCCGGGCCATGGTTTCATGGTCAAAAACTTTTGATGAGGGATCGAGGTGGGAAGACCATTTTTGAAATGCCTTGCGTACGTGCAGTTGCACAGCAATTTTGCATCTCGATCCCTCATCAAAAATTTTCTTCGAACCATGATAACCGTACGGTCATGGTCAAAATGACCCCATGATATCATGGTACTTTATTTATTTTGCAAAAATCCAGGAAATTCTTTTTACTGGAACGGAAACTTCAGCTATTCTTATGTGGTGTTGGCTATGGGTGGTCCGACCATTTAGCCATAAGATGGCAAATTACGGAAGATCAGCTTTCGCCGGTGTCGAAGTTGTCGACATTTTAAAAGCGCCTCCGAAAAAGTAAAAAGCTATTTTTGCCAGATGAAGAGCTAGATTTATGAAATTTTCAGGGAAGTTGCCCGACTACCCCAGCATAATTATCGGCTACTTAGACAGTCATTTTTCCTTTGTCCCTATGCAGGGCGGTCGTAAAAGTGAAAAAATGGGTCAATTTCGCGGATTTTTCCTGCAAAGGGGAAACGACCTAAAATTAATATCTAAGTTGTTTTGAAGTCCTCCTGGGGTAGACTACCTTCAATAAAAATATCAGATGATTTGGACCCCTAACTAAAAAAATGGCAAAACTTTCGGCCCCATGTGTTTTCGGCCCCCATGTATTTCAGCCCCAATTCATGACCGGTACACCTCATTTTAAAGTTTAATAGGAGTTTAATTCAAGAACTCCCAAAAAAATTTCATGGAGATTCGATAACTTTGAGCAAAGTTATGACCAAAAAACCAAGTGAGCGAATACTTCACATAAATCACAGTAGTGTATATACATAGAAGCTGTTAAACCACAAATTAAGATGAGTAGTTTTCTATCATATTTTTCATCGTCGGTGTTAATTGTCTTATTCCAAGATAATTTGTTTTATTTGTGAATGCCCTCTTCATTGTGTAGTGTGTTTGAACAAGATTGTATAACCCTCAATGTCTTTATGTGAGGGGATCGAGTAGAATCCCCCATGAGAAGAGATGAGAGGAGCGAGGAAGAAGGAAGTTAGTAGAACAACTAAAGTACTCCTCTCTACTCATTCTACATGGAGGAAGGAGACAGTCTACTCTCTGGGAGGAGGGTTGGGAGATCCCATCAGGTAGTACGACAGTCCCTTCGCATACAGATACACCGTCGCATATCCCAGCATGTACACATAGGTGGGTGCCTGAAGGGTATACGATACGGTACGGTAGAGGGAACAGTGGGTCAAACCTCGCTCGTGACGTTCTTGAAGAGGTACTGGAGAGTGACGAAGGCACCGAATGCGTAGAGGGCAGCGAGGAAGAAGTAGGGACCAGAGAGGGATCCTGAAGGGAAGTAGGATTACTGTAGACAATCGATCAAAAGACAAACCAGTGAGGATTCCAACTGCCAGCTGAACTGCGAATCCACCACCGACTGCTGCTCCAAGGAGAGTGGTACGGCTGGTACCGAGGGAAGGAGCTCCGTACTAGAAAGATAAGGGATTACGGTAGTCCATTGTGTCAGATTGCTAACCGAGAAGGCGAGTGCGACAGCGAGAGGAGTGAGGAAGGCAAGGGGCTCGGCGTAGTAGTACGTCTCATTGAGAGCTGCACCAAGAAGGACGCCAGCACCCGAGAAGATTCCAAGGAGGAAAATACGGGAATCCACATCAGATCCCTGAGGATTGAGATTACGGTAGAAGGGATGGGAATACGGTACCTGATTGCCAACGTTGTAGTAGGCGTAGAGGGGAAGGCCGATGAAAGTGGCCAGAGCGAGGGTGAATCCTGAATCAGGGAAACGTCAAGGGTAGTAGAAGGGATACGGTACCTCCAGCGAGTGCATTGACTAGTCCTCCAAGGAGATTGGATCCTGCGAAGTATCCAAGGGAGGCACCAAAGGTCAGCACTGCAGACCACATGAACGTTTGCACGACCTGAAGATTACGGTAAGGGAGTACAGTGGGTCAGACAACTAACAGTTGACTGGGGAGTGGAAACATCTCCATCAAACTGTTGGAGAGTGGAGATGGCTTCATCCTTGGTAGATTCGAAGGAGGAAGAGCCAGAGGAAATGAGAGACTGTGCATACTGAAAGGGAAAGATTACGGTACTCCCTCTACAGTATCCCCATACCTCAGCATATCCATTTCCCTTCTGTCTGAGGTTCTCCAATGCAGACTGCAGTTCCTGACTGTACTGGTTGCCCAGCTGGATAGGGTCGTTTCCTCCTCCTCCTCCTCCAGAAGAGAATCCTCCTCCAGGTGCAGCAGGGGGTGCTCCTCCATCAGCAGGGGGCGGGGCTCCTCCTCCTCTTTGAGATGCTCCCCTCTGGGATGCACCTTTCTGCGATGCGCCCCTCTGAGAGTTGCCCGATCCAGCGGGGGCTGCTCCTCCCTCTCCCAATGTTGCTGGGTTCTGGACGTCGGCCATATCTGAAAGGGTTACGGTAGGTGGAGTACGGTAGGGGGCAAGAGGGGGAGGGACAGACCTGGATGAGTGGCAAGAGACGAGTCAACCGAGCGAAAGACGAGAACAAGTGATAAAGGAATGAGGGATGGAGGCCTTTTATACCTTCCTTGAGTCACATTGCATGAGGACAAAGGGGAATAGAGTTAATTTCACGTAGACTTCGTCTCAAGAGCAGCCATTTATGATAATTTCAGACAGAATGGTCTGTGTCGCATACAGAGTATTCGCACGTGGATAATAATCATGTCCCCCGGCCATCTACTTATGGAAAAAGATGTACAAAGCGATAAAGAAAACAAAACATTTATTAGCCCCTCATACCTCAAAACATTCTTCGAATAAGCGTATTACATAAACGAACTTTTCCTCTAAAGTCGAGACTTGAGTAGGAATCATCCCGACGGATAGAATTCTCCAAACTCCTAGTTCGTCTAGGAAGTTATTCTCGTAAACCGGGACTAAATTCGACCCATGAAAAGCCAAAAGATCCGAAAGAGACAGTGGAAACAAGTGATCTATAACCAGCCGACTACGGTACTGAACGAACAATCAATGGATAACAAATATGGATAGCAACAAAGATAAAAGATAAGGAAAGATTTGAGCAACAAATACGGTAAGAATAGCATTCTACAATACAAAGTTTAGCAAAAAGAAGAGTATTAGGGGTAAAGATAGGGTGTGGGAATCAGGCAGATAGGAGTTGTTGTAGAGTGGCCCTTTCGGCTTCGTCAGTCTGCGATGAAGCAAGGACGGCAGAGAACATCTCCTGGTTGCTCTGAATCAACAGTCTCTATCAATCCCCTCCACTACCATCTATTGTACCTGCATGAACTTAAGGATGTTGACGAGTCGCAGCTTCACGGGGGCACTAGATTCACTGTCGTCAAAGGCAGAATGGTGGAAGGCCTCAACACTCCCTTATACTACTCCATCAAATCATCCATTTAATACCTTCACTATAATGTCGAGAATGCGGGGAAGATTCGCATTGTTGGGGCCGAGAACAGCGGGATGGTTGTTCTACAAGGGACGGCCTTATTGAATGATGTGAAAGAGTACTGTACCTCAACGAGCTCAGCAAGGAACTCGTAGACAGGGACGGCCTCCTCTTGGTCCTCTTGGATGGGCAGCCATTGTACAAAGAGAGAGAGGATCTGAATGGACAATTGGGAATGACATAGGGAGGGGCAAAACACTTACATTGTTGACATCCATGCCTGCAGTGCAATGTCTCACAATCTTGGCAACAGCAGATATCGCGTTCTCAGTGGCCACTGTTCCCTCCTCGGTGGACCTGTAACACATTATCATCCCTCTCCATTTGCATTTATCCTTACCTGGCATCCGGTCTGTTGATCATGGCCGCCAGTGGTTCAAGGGCAGCGGCAGCAGTCGCTTTCCAATCAGCACTACCATTCATCTACAACAATCACTTATCATAGTTTCGATATTCTATATCTAAAGCGGCTTCAAACTTTTAAAAGAAACTTACCGCCATGGCTCCAAATCCATAAGCCGCAGCCTGGCGAACCTCGGGGAATTCATCCGAGAGGGACTGGGCGAGAATGGTGGCGATCTGCTGTTGGTACTTCACTGCATGCTGAAAAGAACAAATAAACGTAGAATGAATATAAAAGACAAAAGGTCTCACTTGAGGTGCGAATTCGATAAAGTCGTCGAGGATACAGATTCCCCACTGACGATCGGCATAAGGACGACGCTGGTCAACGAGGGCCACGAATGTCGGAACAAGGGGGTCCAGTAGATGGAAGAAGTCTGCACCCAGATTCTGAAAGAGAAAGATGTCAAAGTCATTCAACTACTCACTGTACCTTGAATCCAGCATGGATCAGATCGCTCAATCTTGCGAGAACTCCACTCTCTAATTCCGCCTCTTCATCCATTTCTTCCTTCGCCTCTTCAGGATCAGCGTCTTCGTCTGCCTAAACCAAACAAATTTCATACACGTTATCCATATGCGATACAGATGTATTCCTTCGATTGTATTCACTTACCTCTGCCTCTTCTCTCTCCATTCTTCTCTTCTCATAATCCTCCAACTGTTCCTTCATCATCTCTCCAATCTGTTGCAGTTCCTCAGCAGTGAGCCCCTCAATAATCATCTTTCATTCAATACCATCGTGCACGAGTTAATGATAAAGGAGCTCAAATGTAACACCAACCTGAGGGCCAAGCTGCTCGATACATTCTGCGACGCAATTGATGAACTCCGAAGTCACCTGAACAACGTATTAACGAAACATCTCAATATGGGCACGTTAATAGCGCTCTACCGAATACAAGTTTTTAATACCAACCTCAATCTCGACTTCACATTTGATGGCTTCCTTGAGAGCGGGCCAGTACCCCTCCCATAGTCTGAACACAACACTTCATTCTCATTCCTCTCCCTCTCTCACCTCCTCATGGCAGGAACTCCTCCACCTTGTTTGACACATGACAGTAGATAGGGAAGTGTCTCTGCAGCTGACTGTCGTACTCCCTCGTGGAAGAAGAACTTCAGATGGCTGACCATCAACGTCGAGACCTCGTCAACATACGGGGCAAAAGCCTCTGTAATGCACAAGATTAAAATTCTGGCGGTTCGTTCCAACATCAGCCAATGACAATCAAATGTAGTGTGGGATATCCAATGAACGCCTCTCACTAAATGACTGAGCAACGCTGTCTGGGTGTCTCTTTGCTTTCCCTTGCCTTAGACCAGCTATACAATCATGAAAGGATCGATAGCCCGGCTTAATATACAAGGGGATAAGTGAATGAATGAGATGTCAATCATGACTGACCCTTGAGTTCCCTTGCATAGCAGACGATCATCTCACACGCAGTTGCCTTCTCTTCTATTCCCGACGTGCGTATTCCGAAGCTCTTCTTGTCTCCCACGGGATGGAAAGTCCATGCAGGGTCATCGTCGTGAGGCAAATCATCATCTGAAAACATTGCATCAGTTCACTCGCTGCCAAAACTCTTACCATCCACAACAGTGACATCAGGATTGTAGTTGGCCGCTCTCATAATGGGAGGCATAACCATTGGAAGATACTCGGCAAAGGCCGGTCCCAAAACCTACAATTACACCAGAACTTAACAATGGAGTGAGTGCGTTAACCTACCTTGCAGATACGAGTCCAGCTGGATATGAAGTACGAGCACTGGGGATCATCAGGAGTGAGAGCCTCCATGCTGGGACCAAGTGCGTTCATCACCTGTTATATAAACAAGTCATCTCAAAGAGAAGAATCAGTCTAACCTGTCCTGCGTCCTTCTGGAACGTTTCTCTTCCCACTGCCAATCCAATCAAGGAGATGCACTCGATTGTCTTTCCACGGAGGATCTCAACATCAATCATTTGAAGGGAGTTAAACCAATTCACCTTGAACTGGTCCGCGGATGAGTTCTCCAGGATGAACTTAAGTGGTGTGATCAGTCTATCGTAATATTCAACGAAGTGATTCTGTGCAGCGTCAGCGACCGAAGCGATTGTTGTGATCACCTGGAAAGGATGTCTTCACTGCATTCTACTCTTACAAGAGCATACCTGCTCCAACACGAGCTTCTTATTAGCCGAAAGAAGGTTCTTGAATGTCATCTCAAGCACGAACTCCAACTTCGCCATTAACGGCTGGAGATATGCAGAGATGATGGCCTAAATCAAATTTTCTGTACTCCATTTCATTTATCTTTCTCACCTTGGGACAGTCTTCACTGAAGTTAACGAGAGCTGCTCCTGCATGGGCAGACACTCGGGGAGTCTTCACTTCTTCCAGAGTTTGCAGAAGAGCAGGAACAACCTGTAATGGGGCCATAACATTCCAAGGGGGGTAAGGACTCACCTCTGCGTGGCACTTCTTCTGAAGAGTGGGAGCGAAGTCAGTCGACATCTGTCCCAGCGCATTACAGGCTGCGTAGCGAACACGAGGGTGCTGCAAATACATCTCTTTTAGGATAATCAACATTGCAGGAATGCAGTAAAAAAATACAAACTACCTACCTCATCCTTCAAGTATGGGATGACAGTGTTAACGATTTGTGCAATGAGAGGCTCCATAGCCCTCTGACATCCTTCTCCGATGGTGGACAATCCCATCAGTCCAGCGTGACGTTTCTTCCAATCCGCTAAAGATATTTGTTGTGTACTCAAATACACTGGGATTTGTCGAAAATAAAAGCTGAAACGCGAAAAAAAATTAATTTAGAATTCCCGCCAAGTTGCCTGCATGGGCCTGAGCCTTTCTTAGGCTTTCTAGCCTCGTGGAATCTTTTTTGTCCATTTTCCTTTGGCAGTTGCACACATTAGCACCACCCCTATCGAACTGCACTTGCAGTTTATGAGATTTGAATGTTCACCAGAGGGGTCCTTTAATCATGCAATGCTAAGCAGCGATTGTGTAAGAGCACGATACTCAGGCGAGTGAATAAGGGAAGCGCGCGCATTTGAATGGCGCCGCACAGCCGGTCAGCAGCCGGTTAGCAGCCGCAGCACCCCTATGAGAGGCGCGCGCGGTATCTCGTCGTCTCGCCGATCCCTGGTCTCTAGGGGCGGAGCTTATCGACTTTTTGTCGCTCTCGCCGCGTGCATTCGACGAGAGAGCGCAGAGAAAAAGAGC
>JACMIF010004992.1:0-11357 GCA_014805445.1 Diplogasteroides magnus | reverse complement strand
ACGGGGAAGTTCGTGAGGAGTAGTAATCGCATTTCGGAAGATAAGTACATCATTCGTCGTATCTACTCTTCGGTGAGCGGCTGTCTATCACTATCAGAGCAACCTAGGGAACAGACATGTCGAAAGTGAATGAGTACAATGGACTTTAGATGCAATGTTGTAATTTCACAATAATCGTTTAAAGAAATTCAACACCTTTCGTTACGTCTCAGATCGGTCCACTTTATATTTTCAGCAATTTTTTTCTCCAATTCTGACACATCGCGAGATCTGGACAATAATTTAATCTAGATCAGAATTTCGCGATATTTCCAATGGAGTTGAGATCAGTGGTATATTTGACCGGCAATGAAGCGAAATCTTTCATTTTCTAAAAATGAAATTCAACAACCTGTTCATTAAGTCTCAGATCGATCCACTCTATACTTTCAGCAATTTTTTTTCACCAATTCTGACAAGTCCTGAGATCATGACAATAATTTTAACTAGACCAGAATTTCGCGATCTTTCCAAAGTAATTGAGATCGGTTGTACACTCGACCGGCAATGAAGCGAAATCTTTTATTTTTTGAAAGAGAGGGTATTAAAAGCGGGTCAAAAATATTTCTACATAACCAAAATATCACCAAATGTGAGTCTTAGAACTTCAAATACAAAACTGGAGTCAAATAGGTCATAAAAAAATTTTCCGATTTTTAAACAATACTGAAATTAAATTTTTTGAAAATTCATAAAAAAATTGATTTTGTGTTTCGTGCCAAATGAAGTTCATTTTCAGAATCTACGTTAAAAACTGTTCCCTAGGACATAGTTTTCATAGTTTTCTGAGATTTGACCATTAATCCTGTGGCCGGCCATGCTCGAGTCTCTCAATTTGTTTGTCTTAAAAATCCTAATGAATTCCTTGCAGAAGGCAGTTCATTCAGTTCACAAATTTTTCACACGATCCATTCACAGAATGTTATTTGTCATATCCGAGATGTTGCCAACAAGAACATTTTCCCATGCAATGTCTGTGCGAAGCCTATCCAAATGCACAGTTGTGAGTCAGAAAAAGTCGAAGATATCGAGAGCTCATTCTGGCAATAATGTAAATAAATATTGGTTTCGTGAAACAGTGCCGTTCTCGTTCTGAAACTGCCAACCATAGTACCCATTACCGCCTGAGGATGCAAGGGAAAGTTGAGAGCGAGGCACAGCAATCCATTGCAGTAGGCAGCGAAGAACGGAAGAGTTACGATGGGGCAGAACAGAAGGCAAAATAAGAGATCGGACAGGGTGAAGATGGTCTGAAGTTGAGTATTTCGCAGTCACGCATTTCTACTGATAATGAAATGTCTCTCTGAAAATGAACGGCTCGCACTTATTTAGGAAATGCATGATTTCAGATTTGTGATTTTTTTTGAATATTCAGCGTGGAACCTGAAGAATCAGCAGATCAAAAACGCTTCCGAATGGGTTGTCCCTCTTGTGGATGTAGAATACGATCAGTGAAAGGAGGAGGTCGAGACCGCCTACTGCTGAACTTATTTCAATTATCACATGCCGCTTAATAATGTGTAAACTAGAAAGCCATAGTCAATGTTAAAGAAGCCGTCTGGGTAGATCAGGGAATCACTTCCCGACGGGAAAATCGATAGACAGAGGGAAATGAGAGAGCGAGGGATTTGAAGAGACGCAGAGTATTGGTTTTCCCGTGGGGAAGCGCTTCGCGATCTCCTCGGACGGCTTCTTTAAAATCGAGAAACAGAAACTTTTCGACTCATTTTTTAGACCGGTTCTCGGAAAGCGATATCAGCGTGAAAAATAACCGTATTGATGGGACGAAATTTTCTGCTGTCAGGAAAATGAAAAAAATAACACGAATTTTCGTTGGTGAGATTCGAGCTTCGTATCATTTTTACCATTCAGTAGATATCTGTGAAAATTTTCAATAGAGAGAAGATTGATGCTTTCATGAGACAACAAATTCATCACCTCTCAATGACCAGACGTAGACGTCCTCCTCCCAGTCTTCGATCACAAAGGCGGGTATGTTGGAATTTGTGTTGACTGACATGATCAGGTAGACTTAAAAATTTGGAAATATATCTCGTCTACCTCTATATCTAAATGATATATTTCAAGAGTTTAGATTTCAGTGAACATGTTCTGTGGGTTGAATCTTGCGAATTTCAGCCGACCATGTACAATGAATGCATTATTTTCGACCATAAATGAACAATTAGAAACCCTGAGGGGTAGGAAGACAATAAAAGAGAGTATGGATTAGATGAAAGCAGGGATTCGAAATTCGTAAATAGTAAAGTGCATGTATCATTCGTCTAATCTCCTTTCAGCTGTTATCTCTACAAGCGATAGATAACTCGCTCCGGGGGGATTAGACGAAAAAGAAATGTTCTATGCCACCAATTTTGAAACCCTAGATGAAAAATAGGAATTCTGCTTCCTCATTGGCCTGCAAGACCTTTTACTTCCTCGAGACACTTGTAAAGGTCGAAACTCATAAATGTGCAGCGTGGGAGACGAACCATATCACGAGAATTGCAATACGCTACTTGCGAGCAAATGAACTGATGACGTTAGAATGAATCTGAACATGACCAGGGAACTCAGTCCTAGAAGTGTTGGGCTTGCACAGCATTCTCCAACGAAAAATCATTGTGTTTACACTAGGGAACGCATTGTGGAACGTTATTGACAACCGTTCATTTTTAGCAGTCTAAATTCGTTCCTAACGTTTGTCTATGTGAAATTACTGACGACCGCAAGGAATGAAATTAGATGGCTAGAAATGAACGGCTGTCAATAACGTTCCATAATGCTATCCCTAGTTTACACAAACAAAGAATGTCTCACGTGCGCTTCTCATTAGCATGAGCATTGACATTAGCATCTAATTTGCGCGGCTACGAGCGGAATGAAACGCTCCTGTTTGACTGGCTGCGAAAATCACGTTCATTCCCTTCATTCACCCACCTTCCGCTCCCTTCGCTCGGTCGGCTTCAATTTCTTCCTCTCTTCATCGTCATGGCCCCTGTTCCGCCGCGATTCAAGTCTAAGAAGCAACGAGGACAGAAAAAGAAGAGAAGTGAAAAGGTGGGTGATGATTTTCTATGTATTCTCATTTTTAAAATTTTTAAATCTTCTCAAAATCCAGGCTAAAATAAAAAAATCTCTATTTAGGAGCAGCACTCGGACGGAAGCGTGTCGAAAAACGAGGGCGAATCTAACTCAGGTGCGAATTATACAGGATGAAATAGAAATACACGCGTGGTGGAGATGGCCGAGAGGTCTGAGCTTGGTCCTTCAGTCCCGGGTTCGATACCGTCATCCACCAACCCCACTGAAGTACCATCCCCTACGGGTTCGGGAAGGCACTTCTTCAGAAGATCCTACCCAACCGCGACGCACGAACCATGCGTCGCGTACCGGATTCACTCTCATTTCATTTTCCATTTTCTGAAGAAGTTCCGTCGGGAATTGGTAGTGGCTTGCCACGGAAGGTATTACTTGGGAGCACCGGTCTCGTATCCCGTGCTAGGAACTGCCTCAGCAGATTCCTCTCCTCAACACATATGCTTGATAGGAGATAACCTCTTTACCGCTCATCACGCGTGATCACACTGCCGGTCCGTGGCCGGTTAGAGAGTAGTGAGAGAGCACCGCTTTGTAAGAGAGCACAGAGAAAACTTAATATACATAAATTCCAGTAGTACAATGCTGCAAACAGCCTTTTTGTGAAACGAAAGGGAGAAATTAGATAAATATTTTATCGAAAAGTGCCAATTATTTAAATATTTTGCAGCTGTTACGCCCGCTTCGCACAAAGTGACCAGAGTGACAAGTTGTTCACAAGGGGCGGCCACGTTCGACCACTTTCACTGCCACCAGTGCTTGTTCTTCCAGGAACTCGTCCTCCTCCATCGCCCTCAGGTACATTAGGGGTTCTAAAACGTAGAGACGTGAAATGACTCAGTATTGACAGCCGTTCGTTTCCAGTCGTCAAACTTCATTCCGAGCGGTTGCCTCTGCGAAGAGAGAGAGACAACCGCTCGGAATGAAGTAAATACAAACGGGTGTCAATAACTGAGTCATTTCACGATCTCTAATTAGGGGTTCTAAAACGGCAATGAATAGGGTTTCTAATCCAGGAGTAGAGTGCATTCGTCAGTTGTCTGATTCCCTAGGAGCTGTTGTCCCACTCATGCAACAGAGAACCGCTTCCAGTGAAAACCCTAGTAATGAAGTGCATTTCTCATTCGTCTAATCTCCGCGGAGCGGTCTCTACGACAGACGACCGCTCCTTGTGGATTAGAGACGACCGCTCCTTGTGGATTAGATGAATTAGAAGAGCACTTTACTATTGTTTTAGAACCCCTAACGTTAAGTTTTGAATGTGATTTGAATGTGGGCTTCCAATCGTATGAAAAACAAAAACTTAAATGCCCAAATTCGCAAGAATGGTTCTGTTTTACTGCTCCTCTGAAATAATTTTAACAACCGCTCGTCAGCAGACCAAACGAGAAAATTAAGCTTGGAAATTTAAAACTATTAATTTCAGTCGCCAAGCACGTGAAGGACGAGGAGAAAGAGGACGATGAAAAGACGGTATGCTTCAACGAACATCTAGTCGGACGGTTGAATCGTCCGCAAAAGTAGTGTGGGGGTAGGGAGTACGTTATCGTTATTGACAGCCGTTCAATTCTATTCATCGAAGTTCATTCGGAGCGGTCTTCTCTCACTTCGCAGAGACGACCGCTCCGAGTGAACTTAGACGACTAGAAATAAACGGCTGTCAATAACGTACTCCTTACTCCCACACTACGCAAAAGCGTTGCGGTCAACTACAGAAACAACCGTTCCCGAACTTGTTTCAAAGTTCAAATATGGGAGTTGAAGCAAATCAGCATATGGCAGAAGTTCTCGAAAATAGCACGGCATGTTATATTCCTTGCCATCGAAAACGTATCTGTAAGTATGGCAAGAAATTGGACTTGAGGGAGGAGATATTGAAGCATTGGGGCAAGATTGGAGCAAAACATCGGCGATTAGTCAGAATTTTTAAAAAAATGCAAAGGCGTTATTTGCGTCATAATGGCGAAAGAACAGTTGCGTCATTCTTGTTTGCTGTCACTTATAGCCAAAAAATAAAAATAAATAAATGAAAACAAAAAAATGCACACCTCTGGTCACTATCACGGCGCACGTCGAGTGCACCAGAATGGCGCCAACGGTCATAGATGGCGCGCTTGTCTTTAGCCATTTTTTTATGATGAGCGTGAAACCTTTTCAAAATCATGGCTGATGGTCGGGGAAAAGGCGAAATAACAAGAAAAATGGGAGAGAGCGCATGACGAAATTGAGAGAGGTTGGTATATATGAATAATAATAGTATTTGCAGCATCACGCGCACCATGCAAAGGACAAGAAGAGAAGAAAGGGGCAGGGAGGCATGCTTGGCATGATGACGTACGTTTTTCTCCGACTGACAGCCAAGAATGACGTGGACATTGGCGCCATAACATTCGAAATTAGAAAAATTCGAAAAACCTCGAAAAATTCGAAAAATCGAAAACGAAAAACGCCCAGCCATGATTCGAATGTACACTTGAGCAGTCACAGCTAATTTCCGCGGCGCTGTTGTCATTCGCCGTGTGTAGGCTAAATACATGCCTAATAACTACTGACTTTCAGAGGCATGGGATTTGGAAAAACGACGAAGGGGTGAGTTGGTGACCGCAACGCCGGAGTGCGCGCGTCGCGGTTCTCGTTTCGTTTTCGCTTTCCTCCTACTGTAGCCGGCAAACCGCGACGCCTGCGTTCATGCGCTGCGGTTGGAAGCCCTTTAGCATGAAATGTTCCCTGCGATCATCTGAACATTCAGGCAGTCAGAAGATTACGACAAGGATTCAGAAGGATCCGAGGACTGCGATGTGAATTATACAAAATTATTTTTTACACAATATACAAAAATATAGTTTTTTATTACCCATGAAAATATTAACAACGCTTCCGTCCTGTTAGCAATATATGGGGGATTAAATTCCTGCATACGACTGCACCTGTAGCTTTAAACGACAAAATCGTCGACCAAAAACAGTACTCAAATAAACGAATGCAAATTATTGCCTATAACGTGTCTATATCAATCGATAATACAGATTAGTAGGGGAGAACAATCAGTGAAATTCAAAATATTCTGCAGGCCGCTGATGAGCTGAGAATGGAGATTGAGCACCGCGAGTTTCTTCAGAAGTGCTGGGAGGCAGATAGGGCGCACCTGGGTAAAGATCGATTTTTAGTATCTTCTAAATATCACAGATCTTCTTAAAGAGCAGAAGAGCGCAGCTGCACCACAAATTGAACCGCCATATTGGCATGATGTACACTCAAAATTAAAAATAAAAGAACATGCCCTGCGGGCTTATATAATCATGGAGGAATTTACATGGAAAATGAAGTGCACGATCGTGATCAGCGCGGTCAATATAGTCCGAAAAGTTATACTTCGTGGTGGATTTCAATAAGTGCAGCAGCATTTCTTTACATATTTTGCTCCGCTCTAACATAAGATCTGTGATATATCACAATTGAAACATAGCCATGCAACAGGGAATGCCAACCTGAATAGTAGGATGTCGCATTTGGTGCTTTTAGTGCATTCGTCGTTTGTCTAATCTCTGCGGAGCGGTTGTCTATTGCATGATAGAAACAACCGCTCTGCTGAGATCAGACGAACGGCGAATGCACTAAAAGCACCAAATGCGACACCCTACTGAATAGTTTATTTTAAGAGTTCAAGGGACGTTTCTACCTGGGCATCGCGATCGCCGTACTCCTCATCTGCTTCGGTCAGATGCACAGAGAAACAGATAATCAACAAATTGGTATTAGTAAAATGAATTGATATACAGGGTATGATCTAGGGTTTCAAAGTCGGTAGTAAAGTGGATTTCTCACTAGTCTAATCCCCTCGGAGTGGTTGTCTATCGAACGTAGAGACAACAGCGATTATTTTGAATGCTGTCAAATATTTATCAGTTTCAAAGACCAAGAGTGAGAATAACAAGTACATATTCACCACATAATCCACGAAATTTCAGTTTCCGTCTCGGCTCTCGGTGGATACATGTACTACAAGCAGGAGTAAGTTGTTATCGGCGAATTTTCGAAACAAGATTTTTCGAAACTAATTTGAGAACTGCATGCTCTGAGATGTTCTGTTTATTTCCGGATTTTCCCTTGATTAGAACTAGTCGTGGTCACCGTGGAGTAATCTTATCGATTTGATATCGATTTTTGTTGTTTGAATTATCGATTGAATTTGTGCAGAACGGGCGCTGGAAAGTCTGCTGCCGAGGTGATCACTCCACAGCAAACAACATCGGTAACCCCGACAGCAGAAGCAACTACGATTACAGTCAGTGGAGTTCCACGAACTTCCGACGTTTACTTGGGGTTCAAAAACGATACATCTGTCGTCATTCTTCTCCGGAGCGCGGTTGTCTCACTCCATAATAGACGACCGCGCGGCGGAGAAGAATGATGATATATCTGCCGTTTTTGAACTCCTGACGTTCCCCGAACCAATCCGCGACGCGTGAATTCGTGCGTAGCGGTTATTCAACGGCGCAGTGAATATTTGTGTCCGGCTTCATGTTCAAATGTTCATCTGTTCTTTTCAGACTGCCTGAGCCGTTGACTTCAATTTCATTCATTCCTCGTAACTTCACATGGAATCGAAAATCATCATTCACCCTCCAGTATCATCTGCCGCCCTAGTAATCTGTTGAAAACCTTGACCTTTAAACCTCAAGGTTTTCTCTGGCTCTCTCAATTACGATACTCTCTCGTCGATCTCTAACTCGTGATTTGCATAAACCTCGAGGTTTCAAGTTGAGATTACTACGGCGGCTGTTCAGAGGCCATGATCAATGAACGACCAATTCATTCTTTGCTCTTTTATGAGCTGCTCTTATCGGCCTCTTGTTTGCCAAATAACCATCGAATTTTGGTCTTTTGGAATTTCGCCATTGATCATCAAATTTGGCATGATACCAGAAAATCATTGATTGATCATAGCCTCCGATCTCGACGTTCACTTTTTACTTGCTGAGACTAAACGCGTTTGTTTGAACGTATCGTTGCCTCGACCCCGTTTCTTTTTGGTGCAACTGGATAAATTTTTTGGTTTTTCAATTCAACACCACACTACTCGTCCAAGTAACGTGAATGAAATACATATGTCAAAAAATGTCAAAAATCACTTGAATTGAGCGAAAGGAAATTACTATTTCCGTTGGTAGAACCTTGATTGGGCGAAGAAACTGCGTGAAATGATGTTATTATAAACCGTCTTACCGATTTAATAATGGGTAAAAACGCATTTCTGAATCACCTGCTCTCGGCGGTTGCATGGATCGTAGAGGCTACAGCACCGAGGAATTAGAAATGCACGAATTAGAAATGCACATCATTACCGATTTCGAAACACTAGACGAAACACTAGACGGTTATAAATATTGCGGGTCGCCATATTTACGGTTTAGCAGCACGCTGAGAAGAGAAAAAAAGCGATAACAAATTGAAACCAAAATAGCTAGCTGAGAGATAATGGGAAGATTATTCTCTTATTCTAAAGTTGCGAAGGCGTGACATTTTGTAAAATACTGCTGCTCTTCAAACTTGACGCCTTAGTGGAACACGGATGCTCAGTACGGTGGGGAAAGGCAGCGAAAGTGCATTTTTCATTCGTCTGATTTACTCGGAGCGGTTGTCCATCACGTGAGAGAGAACACCGCTCCGAGTGAATCAGGCGAATGAAAAATGCACTTTCGCTGCCACCGTAATGCTCAGTGGAGGTAAAACCAGATTACCCCAACGTTTACCACTTTTAGTTGAACTGACCACATTTTTCTACGTAATGGCACGGAAAAGGAGCATTGATTGCCCTATCTTTTCGTCATGCGATAGACAGCGCATTCCTCATTCTCATTGTGTATGTTTCTCTCCCCATTTCTTATCTGAATGAATCAATTCGCCATGCGCTTTCAACAGTTCGCTATTCATAGCCTTCATATTCTATTTTCGTCAACCAATAGTGGTATTTTAACTAATTATTCGTTTAATAAAAACATCTGTAACAAATTTCAACATGCCTTTTCATAGAGAACAAATTATGTTCGCTATAAAATGGTATCAATCTGCCATACTCATCCCGTAAACGCTTTTCGATTGATTGATTCTTACATGATTCATCATCTTCCTTACCAACTGAAACCATTTCTCAGCATAAAGGCTTAGCTATTAGGCTTAATAATCGAATTGTTATATCCAGCATGCTCGTTCCGTTCTTTGACCAACTGCGTCTTTCTCATTTTGCACACTGTTTCGTCGTCTCTTTTATGATTAGTCGCGATTTTGAATGGTTGTCAAGTGCAATATAAGATCAAAATTTGCAGTGCAGCTTACATGTATACTCTCATTTTCATCATTGCAACGAATTTAATCTGACTACGATTCAACACGAACCGACAAGGGATAGTCAATGGAGGAGTACCCTGAGAATTCCAGTGATGAGGTAGATCTATTTTTTAAAAATTATTTTAGTGTTCCTTTTCAGGGTTTGCATCCGTGTGACCCTATATCCTTCCCATCGTGTATAGTTTGTGGTCGAAAGGCGTATGGACTGAATTATGGCGTCATTGCATGCAGGTTTCGCTAATCAATATTCATTTTCTTTAGTTATTTTCCAATGATCAAGAAAGTCTTTGGCATTGTTTCATAACCTCTGTCAGTTTCGGCACGAAATGGGCAACATTTTCTCAAATTCATACCGAAAGGTTGGCTCCCATCTGCAAGAGAAAACCGCTTGTAGTGGAGCTATGGCAAAGAGAGGCGCGTCATGAGCCGATACTCTACTGCCTACCTGATGCAATTATGCATCTTCGGTGAACAGTTATACCCACATTTCTATACCCAATATATTGGGTCTGACCGCAATATATTGGGGGTACCCCCAATAAAATGGGGTCATGAGTCTCTCACCTCAATATATTGGGACGATATGCAAACAAATGACCCCAATAATGGGGGTTATGTTTCACCACCAAATATATTGGGTACCCCAAAAGTCTTGTTTTTGAAACCCTAATACCCAGTATGCTCATTACGTTTTTGCCCTTCAAGTGACCGTAAGTCATTCCCTTCGTGTACTGTCTGTGGTGTCTGTCGTTTTTTCACTCTCATCATTTACGTGCCATTTCTTCGTCTCTGACCTCCATCCATGCTTTTGGATAAGTTCCACCTTCACTATTTATGGCAAAAAAGTTTCCGGGAAACGGAACTGTTGGGACGACTAACAAGTTTTAAAAAATGCATTTCAGAGCATGCGCTAAATTCTTCCATCGCGCACACGCCCTTCGCAAAAATTTTGAGTGCCGCGAAGGTGACGGAAAATGTGAAGTGAGACAAGGTTAGCTATCTCGATTGCTACACTATGTGCACTAGGGGGTTCAATTCAGTAGTATAAAGTGCACTTCTTTTTCGTCTATTTTCCGCGAAGCGATCGTCTCCACACTCGGTAGACAACCGCTCCGAGTGTATTAGATGAATGAGAAATGCATTTTTCTACTACTTTAGAAACCCTAATGCGCACTGCTGCGATCGCGCTTATTCATCTAGTCGCAATTCCTACTCTGAAAACCAAATGTTAGATTATTGATCCGAAATACGCATATTCTGTTATAGAAAAACTTATTTCGAACACCTACAGGATTAAGATATAACCTTCATCTGCCGCAAATGTCGCATATAAAAATGTATCGCCGTTGGGATGCGACCACATGTACCAAGGACACCGAGCATATCAACCGAAATACCCAATATATCGAACGTAATATCAGAAGGAGTCCTGGAGCGATTGGCGAAAGCCCATAAGTAAGCAGACATGCATCAATTATTTCATTTTTAATAATTAAATACATAAAAATTATATTTTTAGCGCCTTCTTTGAGAAGCGCTTTGAACTGGAAAAGAGCCTTTGGGAGACTTCACGTTACGGCACAGAATGTGTCGAATCGGCGACTGGCAAGGTAAATGTTTTGCTAGAATTTTATTGCAAAACGATTGGCATTGATCGTCAATATGTTTCGAAAAATTGTTTTACAGTTTTATGAGTTTCTGTTAAATATTCTTATGGCGTAAAAATCTGTTTATTTCAGCTTTTCCACGTATCAACGAGCAAATTCTCCAGCGACATACAGTATCGATAATAAGTTTCCGTCCACTCTCCTTTCTCTGATATCTCAGCTCTCAGTTTTCGAAAACTTCTGAAATTTTTCATGTATATACTA
>JACMIF010004991.1:0-11359 GCA_014805445.1 Diplogasteroides magnus | reverse complement strand
GGAGTACCAGAAGGAAGATGATCTCTGGTACTGCCCTGAGGAGAACTGCATTTAATCATTCCTTCTTCCACAGAACCTCGAGAAGCACATGGACACGCAAAATCACAAGTATGCACTGGAACGGAAGACCCTCAACGACTATTCAGTCTTTGGGTTTCACAGTGGGATTGAAAAGGAAGGAAAGAAGATGAGAGGAACTACAGAGGATTGAAAGACGGTTCGAATAAAAAAAAGAATTACGGAAAATATTTGAAATTGGCCGAGTTATGATTTTTCTAACGAAAACCACGAAAATCGCCTTTTTTAAAAGTTTCAGTTGCTCTATATCAAGAACTAGAGGGATATGTGACCTCTCCATTCTACCAGTAACTTCTGCACTAATAAGCACAAAAACGCACTACATTTGAGCCCGGCCAAAACAACTTGACAAAGTAGTCACAGAGGGGGCTATTCCTGGTCCGGTCTCATAAATACTGCGTCTTAAAGTCTATAATTTGCCATAATTAATCGAATGTAAAACGGCCGACCCCTCGAATCTCGTAGTTCTCCCTAGTAAATTTTTAGAGAAGAATTGCGTACGCTTCCCCCACACATCCGTTACTCCAGATTCAAAGTCAGGCCTCGACCCCATGAAACATCATATTGCCGCCTAAACCTGGCATCGCAAAGCGATCGATCTCCGTCTAATATTCTCTTCACAACTCATATATTTTTTTGCATTCTTGGAATAATTATATAATTTTAAGAAGCATAAAGAAACCGATATATATACGCCAAACGGTAACCTGAATTATGAGAGCCACAAACATCCTCTTCTGTACTTGAATAGATCTCAGTATGGCGCTGAACGCTTGGCATTTTGGATATTTACAAGAATATGCAGTCAAACTTGGCTTCCCTTAGTCGCTTGACGATTCGATTACCGCAGAAGACAATAACGGCCAGTGGTGCAAAGGTCAAGCCACCGGCAATACTCATATATAAAATCGTATCCATATTCCATTCTAGCTCGCCGTCGGTATTTTCTCTCTGCACAGAGCTGATATGCATTTTCATAATTATTATTAGCATACCAAAAACACGATGACCCCAAATGCTGGGCGTGGTTCACGCTCCATGTTAAAATCGTAATTGTTGACCACCATTGTTGCAGAAACCGCACTTGCCTCAGAAGAAGATACGAAGCCTCTGCATACCTCGTAAATACCTGGTTATTGTAAATTATATACCACGATTAGGTGAATTAATACCATATGCATACAAAACGTTCACTGCAACAGCTATTAGTGTCCAAAAGATAAAAGGTCGAGAAATTCGACTAGTCCAGTCCAACCAGGAAGGGCTGCAGATTTTTTTTATTATTAAAGAGTCGTCCAATTTTTCGGCTTAGTTATTGCTTGCAGCAAATGATCAATCATCGAATGAAGGTTTTTCGAGTTTCATCCTACTTTAAACGCCTGAGTAGACAACATACATACCTACACAGGACTGAATATCTGTAAACGAAGTGGTACGCCAGCAACACAAAAGTTTCATTGAAGCAACAACCGAAGCAGAGGAGGCCGTAGTAACCGAGCCATTTCGGATAAGCAACCGTGTTCCAACCGAAGAGTATTAGGCCGTGATCAATCAGAATTATGCACTGATAAAACAGCATTGGAATTATGGTTGGCAGTTTGAGTACAAAAGTGCATTTGTTAACTCTGCTTCTCCGGACAGCGGTTGTCTCCCGCATACGAGGGACAACCGCTCTTGGGAGCAGCAGAGATAACGAATGCACTTTCGTACTCAAACTGCCAACCATAATTGGAATGCGGTAGCTCATGGAATATGATGAATAGGGTTCTCTTATCAAGCAAGATCTTGAGACTTGATAGGGTAATTTCAATCTTCTCGGTACAGACAGGTCTGCTTGATAGTGCCGATAAGAATTCATTGAAATGAAAACAAGATTTGCTTTCTTGTCAAGACTTGTTAACGAATTTGCATCATTCTCTTCTCTCCGTCTAATTTGCCCGGTCATATCTCTTCTTATCAAGTCTTTTTTCTTCCATTCCGACCGCGCTGTCCCTAATGATTGCAAGAAATAGCCGCCGCTTGCCAAGCCTTGTTAGTTAAAAAAGACTGATAAGAGAACCTTAATGATGATGAATGGAGTGGGGGGGGGTTATGATCAACTCTAACCTCCCTAGTCTCTTCCGAGCGGTCGTCTATGAGATTGGAGTGACGATCGTTCTGAGGAGAATGGGAAGGTTAGAATTGATCACGACATCCACCCTAGTGAGGAATCATGAATGCAACCTCTACACGAAAATTTCTACACCATTTTGCCAATTTAACGCAACATTTTAATACTGACAGGCATTATAAGTGCGTGAACCATGGCGATACAAATATCGGCTACTGCAAAACAAATCAGAAGATAACGATAGTAGCCGATATGAGCATTCTGAAAAAGACGATATCAAATAGGGGAAATGCACTTACTTTTATCATCAGAACGATTAAGATCAGGAGAATGTTTCTGAGAACAGCCATGGAGCTTGTTGCATACGTGTATTTCTGAATGCGAAAATAGGTGGATTGTTTCCATAAACTGATAATGATTTGAAATCTTCTGTAGCCTTCTTTAAGAAGCCACAGAAAATATATATTAAATTAAAAGCACGACTCTTCGTTATGAAATAGTGCTCATCTAGCTAATTGGTTTAGTATTTCAAACATAAAAATTCAGTTAACACGAATCGATTACCTTGTGCAGAGTAGCGGATACGTGAACCATTTTGTGATAATAACAGATTATCTCGAAGAAAACTCCTTTGATAAATTTATATACTTCGAAGTTTTTCTGGTGCTTTTCGGTTGTCAACACAAATGAATCACCTTAATTTTTAGTATCCTGTTTAAGCTTTGCGTCAACAAAAACCTACAAAACAAATGACGATGTTTTTGCTTTATTATAAAAATGAACATGTTCCTTTATATGTATGCATTATTCAAAAATAATCGTTGATCCGTTCGGTAGTAAACTATGTTGCCTTGATTTTCCAGCGTCACTTATAATTCCGTACTTCATCCCCGTCACGACGAAGGCATCATTCCGCGGCAATAATATATATTTAATTTCCTCATGTAGGTTAGGTGGTACGTGAATAGTTGTTAGAAAATCACTAAAACTGACAAAGAATCATCTTACGATATGCATATTCGAGGGAGGTTGTTGGCTGTATATGAGGCCGGTCGTGTACCTATAGTGCGGTTAACCCTTACGCGACCAGCCTCATATCAACCAAAATGTTTATTTAGCATGTTTTGCATGTTTCGGCAACAGCGGCTCTCCTCAATACAAATGATGATGATGTTCCGTTTTTCTTTTTTTTATCTGTAAAAGATCTGTTCGCCAATACATGTGACGAATATAAGGAATCATCAGTAAATAATTTGCCGGATGTATTAGGTTGAGGAGAAAGTCTTTGTGGATTTTGTTATTCCAACACAGAAAAATCCCAGTGAAGGCTAGACAGTAATTGTGTAGTGTATAGTTGTTGACTAACGTTGGCCAACATGTATGCCTAGCTTAGCTGCTCCAGGCCTGCAACACAGCAAGCAGTAGGCTTTCAAAGTCCATGGTTGTATTGAAGACCACTGATAAGTTCTCGGGCTGTATTTTCAAGAAGCGAATTTTCCGGACCAAACGAACCATGCTAGTGCATGAGCCGTGTAATGAACAATACCAGGCCCCAGTAAGAGACTTCCCAGCCAACAGATTTTTTCGGGGCAATTGTTTTTGAAAAAAAGCGAAAAAAACGGCTTTTCATCCGAAAAAGAGTGACAGCTCGTTTTCAAAAGGTACATCAATCTGTTCAATCATATTTCGGAAGCAACTTGTGCATTACCAGTGGAGTATAAATCCACATTCGATTATAACTCTAAATGCCTTATTCAGGTAGCATCGGTAAGAATATTTGCCAATTTTTGAAAAATGGCGAATTCTTGCATATCTTTTCTCGTTCCTTTCCTATAATAAACGGTTCAAGGAACACGTATGTGCTATATGTAGTACTCGTCTCCCTTATTATAATTAACTGCCAAGTTTTACGGCACTTCGTTTTAAAGGACATAATGAATGCATTTTCAAGAAAATCAAAACTGGTCCCGACTAACACATTACCAGTTTCACGAAAAATGTACTTTTATTTTTATTTGTGTACACACATGTCAGCTTTCATAATTATTTTTGGTTATGGGTAGCACAAAAGTAGGGCATTAACCTGCGCCCATATAGTTTGATATCGTTTCCTTTCCGCCAAACTTTACATTTATTTCTAAAAGCATCACCCGTTTGAATGGTTTTACCTTTTCCATCAGAATTTCGAAGTCGTAACACAGAATTAAAAGCCCTTCTAGGATATGCTGAGGACAGTTCCCATGTTTGATAAAACCCACTAGTTAGCATATTTGCTTTGCTTGAAAGTCCAGGAAAAATTGAGAAATCCGATGTTGAGGAGGTGCGAAGTGGTCGAAAACTTCCTTTTTGTCATAACTCCAGAAAGAAGAAGCGTGCAGTCCGACATAATATGTGCCAGAATGGCATGCCTGCCTACTATACATATCCACACACAATGGAATTGTGCAGCTTCTACAAATAAAGATAGATGTGTTTTTTAAAATCCACAAAGACTTTCTCCTCAACCTAATAATATGACTAAGCAAAATGGAAGCAGAGTATTCAGCGTTGGGGTAAAACGGGGCGGCGGCGCTTTCGGTTGATTTTTTACCGTATTGGTGGCCGAATCTCCCAAATTGGATGATTGAAACTCGAGCAAATAGGATCAAATTGACAAATTTGATCAAGTTGGACCATCCCCAAATTGAGGGGATGGTTTTTCTTGCTTTTTTGACTCCGCGGGACCTAGTCCACATGCGTTGGCGAGCCGGACGCATTATGTCCCTCGGAGTCGCGAATAGACCATTCCGATGTGCATTCCATTTGTGAATCCATTGGCTACTGCGCTTCGACGGAGGAAGCTCTTCTCCTGCAATTATTTTCTTGAATACCATCTTTTTTCTAATTAACTTTCTCTATTTTTTTTAAATATAAAATTTAACTTATTCAACGACCGCGCTCCATGCAAGCATTGGGATAAATAAAGTTAACCGAAATTGCTCAAGTAGTCAACTAACTAACTAACTATCTCCGAAAGATATGGCGTTTCTGTCGTCTAATTCCCTCGGAGCGGTTGTTACAAACGCTATCGAAAATAGTTTTCAATGATGCAACCTGCGAATACTGCATGGCTGAATAAACTTTTATATTTACCAAGGACGTGTGCTGAAAACAATGATTCTCAGTAATGACTCATCACTGATGAACATCGATGCTTCTTGTTACTCGTTCGAAGCGTAAGAAAACACCAGAGATTGTCTTGCGTAATAATTGTTTGTGTGCAAGGGAAGCAAAAGCTCGTCTATCATTTGCTCGCATTTCCGCTTGACATGGCCGAAGTGCTGGACATACTCCTGTATTGCCATGAGCTCTTCATCGTTATTGGACTTCTATCTAATGCATTGGTCATCTACGCCATACTACGACATACTCCGCCACTTCTCAAGAACTATGCATATCTCCTACTTCACAGCGCCGGAACGGACTTGTTCATTAACATAATTGATTTCATGCTTCTACAGAGGTTTCTTATGATATACAATATAATACGGGTATTTTCAATTTTCCGAGTTTTACTAGAGTTTCTAAATCGGTAGTCAAATGCAATTTTGACTCTTTTATTCTCGTAACAGCTCCGCGGAGAATGGAAGAATCAGAAATGAATTTGACTACCGATTTAGAAACCCTAGTTTTGTTTACTACGGACGCATTATGTGGACCACCATTCGCTTGGTTATGGCTTCATCCGATCCAAGATGGATGGCTAGGTTCTTCGATCGGATTACGCCATAACGCCAAAAATGGTGGTCTTCCAATTGCGGGCGTCCAAATTCTGAATATTTACAATATGTACCCGTCTTTTACATGCTTGTTCTATTTTTTTTCAAGAACTGCTGTCGTTTTGCCGACATTGTTATTCATTCCGTACGGACCGTGTACGAAGATATCAGCTACAGTGTGCAGGCGTTGTGTTGTTGCGGAAGGACACGCTGTCACACATTCCGTTTATCTAATTGCGCTATCCTTTTGGTACAGGTAATCGTTTATCATACATCTAAATTGAGCTGTTACTCCGTATCTCAATTACTATAAGTAAGCAGAGTGAAACATATGCTAAATCACGCCTATTAGTCAGAAATGAGGCAAAATATCATGCAAAACGAGTGAGCAACAGCCGGCCAAAAAGGAGGATAACGTGTGTGCTGGGTATTTGAGTTCGGGACGGATGCATAAATTGTGCAGCATAATATTCTTGTCAAAGGCATAAGGTGACATATTTCCCCAATATTATCATCCGTGGGGAATCGTTTAAAGTAGTTTTGAATAGGATCAATCTATGAGAATAAACAGGCCTTCATTAGAATTTCATTTTTTTATGACGCATCACTTCCACGTAAATGGGTCCCGCGAGGCCCCCCACATACGGTAATTCTTAATCTCACGTTGTTCCCGACCGGTCCTTCGTTCTAGTACTACTGACGATGAGTCATCTTCCTGGCATATATTGCAGGGTGGTTATTGTCGGTCTATTCAGTGAGATCCAGACAGGTTTCAGAGTTGCATAAATAAATCTACGGAACTTGTTATCACATGATCGGAAGGCAATTTTGTCGCTATCATAAGCAACCATATGCCAACTATAATTGGAATTATGGTTGACAGAATGACAATTTTCTGGTGCATCTTTCATTGTGCCAGTTACATTTCCGCGCCTCTACGTATATACGTCGAAAATATTTAGTCATTCTGCCAACCATAATTGAAACAGACAGACACAAAAATCACCATTGCTACACTTCTAGTGCATACTACAAAATACAAAATCCTATATATTAGATGGCTGTTAAGGTCGAAAGAAGAAATGCAAATTCTTGGTTGTAAAAAAATTGATCTCAACTGGGAATCGTCAACGTAGTGCTGTGACGTCGTCAAGGGAGTGACGTTACGAATTACATATAATTAGTAGGGTGTGACTTATAGCCCACCACTACAGCAGGCATTGTGGTTCACGAGTGATGCGGATCTTTGATTGCAATCCTTCATTTGACTATGGAAATGGGAGCTGGGATTTAGAATGACCATTCCAAATCGCGAGTTGGGATGAAATGTTGACTGTTCGTTACTTGAAATATTGACTGAAATGTTCGTTAACATGATGATATCTTGTTAAGTTGCTTGATTTTTAAACTTTCCTCACGAGATTTAGGATTCACAATTAAATCCCAACTCTTGGTTCGCAACGCGAGATTTAACTCACTCATTCTAACTCCTGAGTTGCGCTAGCGCGGCGAATTGCAAATGATCCACAATGCCAGCTCTACCCACCACGGCATAGGGCACGATTCAAAACAAATCATGTAAGTCATTTTGCGCAGGAATGCAAAATCGGAAGAAACTTATGCCCTAGTCAAACTTATGCCAACAAGCAGGTTATACTAAAGAGTTTCAGATACAACATTCTTATTAACCCATCGCCAAGCCGATTGCGTCTCACTGTGATTATTCTAGCATTGTACATTCCGTCATTCCTCACTCTGGTGCGTGTCTAATGTGTTTTATGCAATATAGATGAACTGTGTCGTACAAAAAACAAAAAATCCGTGTGCAATATCACACGTTTGCAATTCTGACTACAATTCTAATGATATGCAGATTTCATTTGGACTCACTCAAAGCGACGACGAAATGGTGCATAATCAAATAGCCAAACTATATCCATACTTTGGTAATCAGTCGACCATAATAACCGGTTCGTAAATTATTTTCTTTTGCTCATGTTTATTATTACTATAAAACGTGATGAAGATCAGCCATTTTTGAAATCCTAAATTTTCACACCTTTTTTTATCCCAAATGACAGTCAATCGCTAATGCAGGTTTCGCTTTAAACAGCGGCTACATGGTCTACGCCATATTTGCCGTGGGGATGACATGCATAACTGCCTACGCCATCATCTTCGTCATGCGATCAAGAGTAAGTTGTGTCATTCCTGTGGGCGTGAGATCTCGTCTCCTATAATATTAGGTTGCGTCAAAAGTCTTGCGCCTTTTGTTTAAAACAATCTATCTTTATTGAGAGAAGATACGCAGTTTCAAATTATGTGGTTATGTATAGTAGGCAGGCACGCCATTATGACACAGAGTATGCCGGACTACAAGCTTATTCTTTCTGGAGATAAGACAAAACTAAAGAATTCGACCACTCCGCAGCCCCTCAATATCGGATTTCTCAATTTTTCCCGAGATTTCAAGCAAATCATGCATGCTTACTTGTGGGTTATATTATGCGTGGGAACAGTCCTCACCATATCCTAGAAGGGCTTTTAATTCTGTGCTATGGCTACAAAGTTCTGATGGAAAGGGTAAAAATAGTCAAACGGGTGTATACTTTTAGCAATAAATGTACAGTTTGGCGGAAAGGAAACGATATGAAACGGAATGGGCGCAGGTTAATATCCTACTCTTGTACTCTCCATAACCAAAAATAATTATGAAAGTTGTTACGTATGAACACAAATAAAAATTTAAAAAATCATTTTTTCGTGAAAACTGGTAATATGCTAGTCGGGACCATTTTTGATTTTCTTGAAAATGCATTCATTATAACCTTTTAGACGAAGTGACCATATAACTTGGAAGTTAATAATGATCAGGGAGTCCTACATATAACGCATACGTGTTCCTTGAACCGAGTTCAATAGGAAAAGTAGGAAAAAGATATGCAAGAATTTGCCATTTCTAAAAATTAGGCAAATATTCTAAATTGCCCTGAAAAACTATGTTGGCTGGGAATTCTCTCACTGGGGCCTTATATTGTTGATTACACGGTTCATGCATTAGCGCATTAGCGCAATTCGTTTGGACGGGAAAATTCGCTTCGTGAAAATATGGTTAGAGAAATTATCAGTGGTCTTCACGGCAACCATGGACTTTGAACGCTTACTGTTTGCTGTGTTGGAGGTATTGAACAGCCAAGCTATGCGTACATGTTGGTCAAAGCTTGCCAACAACTATGCACTACACAATTACTGTCTAGCATTCACTGAGATTTTTCTGTATCGGAAAAACAAACGCAAGACTTTCTACGCAACCTAATACTTTAGATAGCAGGGGTTTCAAAATAAATGTTTTCACCCAATCATTCAACCGATTCGCATCTCATCTTCAAATCTCATCTCACTTATGCTCTTTCACGAAGAGCAATCTTTTCAATAGAGATTACAATTATGTGAAATGCACGTTAATATGGATTAGGGTGAGCCCGATCGGTCGTTTTAGCAAAATGGCATCATTCTTTGTGTCAGCGTCATTTCTTCCCAGTCGTCTCTTTCGCCAACAGATAACCACGAAGAAATGACAAACATAAAGAATGATTATGTTTCGCTAAACACGATTGAACAGACCACACTACTTTTGATTATTAAACCTTGGCGATATCACTCACTCGTACCAGCGCATATTCACTGGGCTATGCATCATCTCCATCGATGAAGTTTCAGATCGTCAGGATCCTGGAAATGTCTGGTAATCGAATGAGTGCCATGACGATGAAAAATCATCACATATTAATTACATTAATTACAGTACGTTTTAATGCATGAATTGTTTCTAATATTGCGCCAAAAAGATATAATATTCGACAATTTTCTAGACAAGACACTTGGAATCGTTCGCTGATATTGCGTTTTTAACGAAATTCATATAAATTCCAATTTTTTCGAAATTTTTTTTCAGTTATGCACAGAAAAAATACAGAAAACATACTATCTATTGGTGAATACTACTGCTGGATGTTAGCATCAAGATCCATACTACCATCCAGCTGTAGTATCCACGAACAAATCGGTCTTTTTTTCTGTGCCTAGCTCTGTTTTAATAACTGAAAAAATGGGAACTTTATTGCAGATCGTCGGATTGCCTTCCACTCTCAACCCTATAATAACAATTTTATTCATCCGGCCGTATAGAAAGTGCCAAGGTCGAATTATGCGATTAAAACAGAGTATTTCTTGTCAGATTCGTCATTCCTTCATGGTTGTGGCGTGACACGACGGCAACGAGAGACAATCTCTTTTTCTACGAGGACAGCATGGTCACAGGGGAACACCCAGGAGACCAGTCATCACCTACACTAACGAAGCCCTCAGGGGAGTAGAGACCGTGAATTGACTCAGATATTGACAGCCGTTCATTTCTCGCCGTCCAACTTCATTCCGAGTGGTCGTGTTTCCCGTCGCAGAGGCAGCAGCTAGGAATGAAGTTTGGCGGCTTCAAATAAACGGCTGTCAACATCTGAGTCAATTCACGGGAGCATATAAGACGTTTCCCTCCGTGAATTTTTATAATGACGATATGAGATAAAATTTGTATAGACTCAGAGAAAATGTAGATTTTCTCGGCAGGATGCGTCTCATACGGCTTCTTTTCGATTTTGATGGTTGTATTGCATTCGACGATATTATCTGTTCTTCGTGTAATATTAGGAGGTTCCACAAATAACCGAATTTTTCTTACATAAGAAACGTTTCTGTTTTTCACAAATGATCGGCACATGCGGTCTTATTGTTTGATGTTATAAAATATAATTATCGATTAAGCACAGAATAGAAACTGGAGAGAGAAAACTGTTTAAACTTGCCCCGTATGAAATCCCCAGTTTAAATAAAGCAGCCATTTTGCGAAAACGTTTATTCTGTGTGTTCTAAGGCAGAATGTGAATGTTTTTTTTAAATTTCAGTACACAGACGTCTGTTCTTGGTTCGTCAAAAACGGAAATTTTAAAAAAATTGTTGGCTAATACGAGATCTATTCAATTCGTGAGAGTCAGAGAGGAAAACAGGGACTGTATTAGAGGACAAAAAAACTTTCAACCGTTGGTATTCAAAGAAACAAAACCATGAACACATTTGTAAATGAAAATAAGATCTCGACATGCACGGCTATATAGTATCAAAAGATAATAATTGAAGACGTTCTGAGTATGACATGACAGGGAGGCCAGCACGAGCAAGAATACGGCAACTAAAAGCACGTTGAACATGTTCTACATCAATTGTCAATCCTATACAAGTCGGTGACCAAAACTCCGTAGCACTTTCCAAAAGAGGGCGAACATAAGTGATAAAGGAGCGGGTAAGAAGGGCGAGGGAATTGGTTTTGAAAGATCGTAGAATGTTATTGATTCTGTTAGTG
>JACMIF010004989.1:0-11361 GCA_014805445.1 Diplogasteroides magnus | reverse complement strand
AGCGGTGCGCGGCCGCTGTTAACCTTCTTTATGCCGGTCCCCAACCCCGTCGGATTGCTTGATGTGCGATCAACTGTAGTGTTCGAAACGTTCACCCGTTCGACCTAAGCGTTATGCATACAAATATTTTCAAACATTTTTCAGCAGCAGTATATATGGGTGGGAGTAACAGTTCAATTATGATGCATAGTAGATGTAGCTTGTCCAATATTTGACGAATATCTTTCCATTATTACATCACTTTGATCAAGTACGTGTTATTCACACTGTACGAACTGGCACAATTAACCTCGTCGTTTATTATTGTGGAAACGAAATTGATATAATCAGTAGACTCTAATTCATAATTTAATGTATCTTGCCACTTTGCGATCAACGAAACGTTATATAAAATCAGGAAACTTACAAGAGGAAAGTTGCTCAATGGGCGAATTCAAGCCACTGGAGACATTCGTCAAAATTTACGGTCAGGTATTCAGCCTGTTATGGTCTATTCCTAAACAATCAGGAATCAGGAATTCTATACACCGGAATCACACTAACTGTAATAACAATGCTCGCAATGGACAGCCATAAAACTTCGATGATGTTCAGGAGGCAACTGATTCTTCTTTTGGTACTACTCTATTTTTGCATTTGCACTAAATTATCGATCTCCAAGCAAAGTGTCCAGTGTTTGGCACATTTCCTCGCCATTGTTGCACAAAAGGAAAATAGTATTTTATCAATGATGAATATCTCTCCAAAATGAGCTATTCTTGACACATTGAATATCAAAAGTTGTGAAATTCAAAAACGAAAATAATTGCACATTAGTTCGTAACCTTATGCCGCATAAAGTTTGAAACATGCCAGGGGCTATCAGCTGACTGGGCCGAATTCGTTGTAGGTCTCCAGTCTTTTGTCAGATATCTTCGTCTCTGCGGAATCTTTTGTATTCAACCCGAAATATCTTCTTATTTATTCAATCGGAGTAATGCCAGCGATTGGAATCGCTAATGAAGTGGTAAAATAACAAATTTGTAACAATCAGAAAAATGACGCATTTTAGTCGCTACAAGTCGCTCTGACTGCTCTGAGCGTGTTTATATATTCAAACATTCTGCTATCAAGGCATCAGGTACACAAATTCAAAGTGCCAAAGTGTCGCAACTGTAAAAAGGACATTTTTCCTAATATGACCGACATGTCCTGTCCAAGAAAAGTTCCGGAATACCGGTGCTTCTTTAACTTTAACTTTCCTAAACAAAATTTCACGCGTATGGGGTCGGCATTTGACGTGCAAAAGTGCACGGGATTCGAAACAAGTTAAAATCAGTTGTCTAGAACTCTTTCCATTGCAGGCATCCCTGTCGCCAAATTCTGTTTGGCGGCTGACCGATTGGCAAAAATTTGCCGCTAGTGTATTCAACATTGCTGTGTCATTAACCTTCATTGCCTTTGGCCACTATGCTCTACGACAACGGAATATGACTCCTGAGGTCAACCACTTCTTATCGTTTTCATCAGAATAATGACTGACATTTTTGAACACTCAGAAAAATGAATGACATTTGCCTCCTTCAGTTTCAAAATGAAAAAAATAGGCTGTGTGAAAGAATAAGATGACACCAAGCGTCATTTTGATACTGAAGGAAGCAAATCATAACTTTAAAATGACAAAAATGTAATTTATTTTTCTCTGCGTAATTCCCTTGTGTAAGACGCTTGACCAATTTTTACTTTCTCCAATAGGAGATTCCGTCTGAATTGAAATCAATGCTTGCTGGAGGCAACTATGCCATGTTTAGAAAAGAAATCGATGGTGTTGGTATGTACATTGGTAAGCAATCAAGATTGTATAACATAAATGCAGTTAAGAAATTTTCAGCGATGTACGGGAACTTCGCAATTATGTTCTATGCCTTTTCGGCCTTGACGCTCCTCTTCATATCTGCTTTCAGAACTCTGCGGAAGCATACACGTTCGCGACGGTAAAGGTCGCTCTAATTCGGTCATCTCATGAAAGAGTCACTCAACTTTTTGGTATCATGATGATTGTCAAATAGAGATACATTACAGGGTCCAAAGACAGGCCCTCCTCTCATTGACCTTAATGGTGAGCATTTTGAGTATAATAGAATGGCGAATCCCCTTGTCCTCTGATTAAATATACTGAACACTAGGACCGAAACGGTCTAATTATAAATACCTTCATTTTATTCTATTTTATTCTAGTAACGATCTTCTCTTCCCGAAGAACTCTGATATATAAATAATAATATTTACACAACCAGGGTGACCTAGCAGTACACCGGCATGGCCACATCCCCACAAGGATTATCCCCTGACCCCGGAATAATGAAGATTTCATCCAGGGTAGTGCAATAGTCATGTCAATCGCCGTTCCCGCCGCAGTCGTCATCACTGCGTTTACAACAGCCGCAATTCCCGCAGGTTCAACATGCATCTGCAATTACAGAAATTGAAATCAAGATTTTTTGAAACGTCATCTAATGGCATATTATGCATCCCAACCGAACAGTTGTACAGATTCTGAATTTATCACCATATTTTCATAATATGAAAAATATCCTAAATGACGACAGGTTTTCCAAGTAACGGCAGCACGTAAAAGAGAAAAGGCACGGCAGGTCAACAAGGCTTAAAGAACAGTTGGATTGGGATGCATAATATTCGAACGGTCGTCTCCAGTGATTTGACAAGGATAAGCCGGAATATAACGCATATTCAGCGATTGAATTCTAGTAAAATACCATGGCTTTGCAGAAATAGGTGGTGGAGCACTGGCATGCATGAATACCCACGCGGTGAGCGGTTCCCTTGCTGTTATCCTCACGACACCCCGCTACAGGAGGGCCATTCTAGGGTAATACAAAATAGCCCATAACACAGTGGTTCAGATTCTGCCTTTGAATTATGACATTGGATGTCTTCCAAATCATCCGCGCCTTTTTCTCCACAAGGACCGTGTTTTACGATATTTCGGCAAACATAAAAGTTGTGGCTCTCGATGACTGCTATAACTTTGCTCTTGATTGTTTTTTTTCGAAATATTCAACGATTTAGGAGATTTTATCGCTTTTCAGAATCGAGAATTGTACTTATTGAAGGGGAAGGAGGTTAGAAGAGAGGAGGGGAAAGTTCGAGAGGGGGAGGCAAGAGAGCACTCAATATTCTCAACAAGGAAAAACATTATTATCACTCGTTGAATACTTCGAAATACAATCAACTGCTAAGTCATAGCTCTGCTCGAGAGCTAAAATCTCGCTGTTGACTGAAACCGCGAAAAACTAGTCATTGTAAAGAACATAGCCGCGTGGGATTTGGATGGCTTCCGATGCCATCCGATGTCATCATTATAAAAGGGACAATGCGGACCACTGTATTGGCATCATTGGCCAGATTTTAGATGATCAATTGGGTAAAATGGACATTATGGTGAAAAGGACAGTTTCCATCAGTTTCCCGACTCAATTATACATTTCACCAATATGGCACAAAAACATGGCGCAGCCGTCATTCACCGCTATATATTATAGTTCCTATATTTAGGAGAGCGAAGGCCAAGATGTCCACTATGCAGAGCAACTTTTGAGTGGATGTATTCACCTTATTCAATTTATTATAGTTAGAAAGCGTCATATATTATGCCTTTTTTCGACTAACAATGCTAGTTAGAACTTCGGAGCCTCGGCCGATCATGCTGAAAAATAAGAGAACAATAAAACATTCCTTCGCTAGGAAATGACTTTAGTGCGTTCATAAAATACACAAATCATAGACGAAGACGGAAACGCAAAAAAATCATATCATGATTGTGATATATTGTTTGTTTTTACGATTTTGCTGAAATTTTGATCCCACGACGTCGATAACTGTGAGAAGTAGACAGAAGTGTCTACTTCTCACAGTTGTGAAGTAGTGCAGAAGTGCAGAAGAAGAAGAAGTGCAGCTATGTGTGTCGCGTATGCAGGAAGAGGGTCAACTGCCTGGAAATAGTACTGGACGATAATTTACGAACTATTCATTCTTGCGCACTGTCATTGACTGACTGGCTGAATGATTCTATTCACATGTGCAACACTATCAGATACTGATGAGAGATTGAGTTGGTTTCCGTTCCTTTGCTAGCAAGGCATATTTTATCTTTGGAAAAAACAATTGATTTATTTTGTTCTTGGATAATTTTCTGCCGATTTTGCTTCGCAACGTAAATCACAAACAGAGGGCGCTTTGATTACAGGTCACCCAAGTTTCTTGGGCTATAGGACCGCCCCTAATTACCACATGAGACACGTGACGTCACGCGTTCTGGGGAAGTTACAGCGTCCGGTGGCCAACACTAGTAAAAAAAAGCGAAGAAATTCGTTGCGCTTCTCATGTAGTAAGTATATAGGGGCGGTATCATATCCGAACGTGACATAGGTGACCTGGCACCTCCAGTTGTGATTTATGTTGCGAAGACAAATCAGCAAAACTTATGCATGAACCTAATATTTTTGCCCATTACTTTGCATAATGATGTCAGCATAAAGTTCTGTTTGATTCACTCTTGCTTATGGCATACACAAGAGTTCTTCGTAATAAGTATGTTTTATACCTGTCCCATTATACGCAGCAACTGTCGTAATGCCACTATTGTTCTTATCTTATGTAGTTCTTCGAGAAATTTATGGTCTGCTGAAATTAGAGAGTAGAGCGATACCACTCCGTACCTTGAAATTGAGGAGTCTACATGAAAAGGTCTCGGTCAAAACACACACTCCAATCCCAAAGTCGAACAAGGCTACAAAGAAATATCTCGCATATATATCCTGAGGCGTGAAAAAGTAAGCGGCGTAGAATATGAACACGATCCCCTTCAAGATAATAACGTGCATTGCCATTTTGACCATTATCTGAAATTCATTAAAAAATGTTATTTCCAGAATTTGGAGGAAATCGAATTTTGTTAATTGTCAATATCGAATCGAACCTTCATAACCCTTAGATTCTCTTGAACCTGGAACATCTTTGTGAGACTGTAGTCTTTGTTGGAAGTCTTTAGAATCCTCAGAGCTTTCCTATTTGAATCTATCACGAAGATGAGCGCCTGTGAGAGAAATGCAAGTTATGCCTTTATTCCAAAAAAAAAATGTTTTGAGCACGAGTCAAAACTTACTGAAACACTCGGTAATCTGCATAAAACGAAAAAGGTTGCATTTGCGTATGGTCCGAACCAGCCTGGAAAAATGAATTGCAGAATGAATTGTAGATGTCTTATTGAAGTTTCGTACTCGAAGCACGAAAACAGACCATTGTTGGCAAAAACATCGTTGAATAAGATATGATTCGAAAGAAGGATATAAAATTATATATGACATCCAATACAACACTACAAATACTCACGCAAGTGCCATCCGAGTGCATTCAGTAGTGACGGAACTGTGATGAGCACTTCGAGTCCCAAGCATAAGAATAGCGTCGCGGCTCCTGCCTCCTCGTACCTTCACATTATGTTTTTTTAAAAATAATATATAAACCAACATAGTTGAATCGTCAGTTTTTCAAGTAAATTCACTTCAAAAATATGACAAACCATTTCCACCAAATTGTTCCCACCAGTCGATCGGTTGACACTGCGAAACAGCTGCAATTCAAGTTGTTTAGCCAAGCAGAACCGAGCGCGGAAAACCAACTTTGCATCCTTATGGATAGAAAAAGAAATAAAATATAGAAATTTACAAACATGACTCACATCGAGCAAATTATGCTCATAAACGTGTCCATGTACAAATGAACAGCCACGAGAAGCCAATCGTCATCTGAGTACAGCACATTGAAGGAGAACGAAGGATCCTCTACAGCTGATAGCTGAGCTCTACTCATAGTATTTTTTTCATCCTATCTAGACTCTCGTGCACTTTACATTGTTGGCCGATAATCACTCTCGCATTTTATGCGCTATTTCGTCGTAGCTCTGATCTCCGCTAGTGCTACTGGATAGGTTTCACCTCTACTAGGTATGGAAAATGAGTAACATTTCCGTTAGGATGAATAATGCGTTCAAATGTCGCTATGTAGAATCGCAAACTAACCGTCTTTGGGAATGTCGTTGCACTGGTAATACATCATAACAAATCTACTTAAAATAGCAAGGCTGTTCTGGGTCACCGTGACAACCTTCAAAACAAAGCTCGTTTCGGAAAACGGAAGTGCTTACAAAGAAGACTCGAAAGTTTCTATGCAGCACCGTTGATCGGGAGATGGACAGCATTACAAAGGGCGAACAAATAAGGTATACTACGTGGAAGATCTAAAAAAAAGAATGTGAGTAGAAAAACATGGTAGAAATATGTTCGAAGCAGATGCCTTTACACCGAAAGAGTTAAAAACTTACTTCTATTGCATACATTGAGTAGAAAAGTGCTGAATATGGGGCGATGATCGTGGAGTTGAGATGAAAACGGAAACGATGAACACTTATCAGGCTCCAAATGTAATATGAAAAGGGGTTCCCACATGCAAGAACAAAAACGCACTCGGCACACCACAATACTACACCACAACTCAGGGCTAATATCCCGCCGCGAAACCCCTGACTATTCAATTCAATGTACGGTAGAAATGTCGCGGGAGACAACGGGGTTTGAAGAGGGGAAAAAGACGCGGACGATGTTCATGTATTCAATACCTAAACTATAATACACTTGAGCACAATTTTCGAGTATATTTCATGCATTTCTCTCTGAACATTATATAAGTTATTGGACCGGTTTGTTATTGCATGTGGCGCAATACTGTGCTCGGCACAGCTGCTTCAAGATCGGAAACGAAAGTACTGTCATAGTTCGGGAAAAATTATTCCCGGACAATGGGTGTGGAAAATGTGAACGAAGTGATAATATTCGCATGTAGGAGCTTTGACTGGTGCCTTGTCTCAACAACAAAAAGATCATTCTCTTGTAGATACAAATGCCAGTAAAAGTTGTCACTAGGACTGACTGAAAACAAAGGGAACTTTACTCCGTTTATTAAACGTTGTATTTCATTCTTATGTACACAAATATTCAAAAAAACTCAATTGTCGTTTCATGTCAACATCTCTTTCCTTCCACCAGGAGAATCGGCTCCAAGCGATGATGAGCTCAAGGATACTGTACTCGGTGTCTCCCTTTCCTTCTCCATTGTTTTCATCTCCGAGTACTTCCTCATTTTAGTGGTGCCGTGGTAGTAGATGTTCTCCAGAATAATGGCCACTACCCCGATTGCGATTCCGCACGCTGTGAGAACAAGCACGCCGAAGATGGCGAAGAAACCTTAATTTTGTTTAATTTTAAAATTATTAAACTATTTGAAAATTAACCTAGCGGATCCATCGGTCCAGGCACCTCTGGTCCATAGGGCGGAGGTGGACATTCGGGACGATAGTGTAGAAAGCGCTCCTGTAGAAATATTCAATTTAAGTAATGTAGTAATGTTGTCATTCAGGGCCATTGTCGAATAATGACAAATCGGAATTTGTAATAAGAATGAATCATATCCGGTCATAATCATACACGTTGCATTCATTATTTGAAATCTGAGGATCATAGTTGCAATGTTGCCAGGAAGCTAAATAATATATTTTCTTTGCTTAGATTTGCTGACTACTATTCTGGAACTGAAATGAAGCTAAATGCGCACTGATGTGAGGTCCACATTTCGTTGTTTTGGTGTAGAAGTTCTGTGTTCAAAACATTCTTCCCGATCACTCACCTTGAAATACCTCGTGTACAGCCTATCTAGTAGTGGATAATGCATCATGATCTGCTTGTCCATAACCTTCCGCCACTTGTTGCCCTTGTTGAACATGAAGTGAGCGGAGCGAGTGGGCAAACCTGAAAATGTAGCAAATGTTTAAAAAAAATTTATTGTAAATAAACAATATTTGAAAGAAAACATGAAAATTTTATTACCATGAGTGAAAACAAACGTATAGCAACTGCTTTGCACAAGAGGGATTGAGCTGGCGTCATCCTGAAAGATCGTCGATTTTAGATATGCATTAACTGTGAGTGTTAGCTGTGGTTCAGTTGAAATCCATAATACCTGTGTCTGGAATATGTAATTGCCTTTGTCAACTAATCGAAGGGCGTTGGGTACGTTGACGGGTTCCACCTGAATTCGATGCTTTTGTGTTCGTCTCGTTGTCAGATGGCTTGACGCCCATCTCTGGCTTTTCTCCCTAATCATGAAACTATATTTAGAATCAGGGTCAAGGAGGCAAACTAGCAAATGTTCAGTATGGTTAGGCGTTTGGCAAACGCTTACACATTCGTCTCGAACTTTTCGCCGTATTGTCGTCTCTTATCGGTGAAACACGACATATAGTACCTTATTGTAAGCATAAAACCCACAAATGGATGATGCGCTGTCGCCTCGCGCAACTGCGCGAAGAATTCCTGGGATGAGTACTGGATTTCTTGAGCGAACCTTCAAAAAACCTTTCATTTTTAAAAGTACACCAGCCAATTGGAAATTTACACCACACTAGTGGGCGCCGCATTCAATGACTGCGAAGAATGAATGAGTGTTGAATGCATAAAACGACGTGATGTTTTACACGAAAAACGTTTTATGTAAGACGTTTAATGACAAACTTGCATATATTCATTTTCCGGCTAATTTTTGATGCAACCGGTCTATCACTTTCTCGTTGCTCTTTCACTGAGCGGTTGTTTGTAATGGTGACCACACCATTTACTGGAGTCCGCGATCAGCGTGTACTTTCCCGACTTTATGAGCCGAACGGCGTCGCTGCTACTCTAAAGCTTTGGGGTATTATTTTTCTTCCTTTGTTATCTTGAATGTCGACGAGTGAGCATTCATTCTCGTAAGCAATCTACATTGATTTATGAGGTCAGTGAAACGTATCATCATTTAATTTCGTAATCGCAAATATACCGTTATTTGGTAGTAAACTGAAACTTACACTAATCGGTTCTCTACTCGACGGAGTCATCAGTGCAGTTAGCACGGCCGCCATGTACATGGCTGGCAGCAAACCGACCTAAAATAATTCGTTTCTTCTTGGAGCGGCCAGACCAAGCCGTGCAAATGGGGCGACAGGTCCTAAATTAGGACTCCTAATAGCCTCAAATGAATAATTTCAAAGATCTCATAAGACATAAGACTGCCAAAATATTAAAAAAATTTCTGGCAATTTCATTCATTAAGCTACCAATATTGGCAGATTTTGGAGCGGTTTTGGCAGTATTTTATGAGTACAAAAGAGACGAAAGATGGAACGTCTTGAGAAAACATAGGCCCTTTTCACCATTATGGCGATTGTGTCTTCGCTGATCCTGTCCTTCGTTATATTATATGATATAATTTACATCTAAATATGTAAAGTCTTGGACAAGCAGGTTGAGCGAAAATGTTAATTGTGAATCATCAAGCTCATAAAATCATCTGTCTACTAAAAATTTCAGTGGCTGGTAGACGTCGATCATAATTGTTTATAATAAATATCGTAATGCTTTCTTGCCTGGAAGATGGAGAAGAGGAGTCGATTGATGATGCCTAAAAAGTATTTACTTTGGTGTGCAAAATAACAAAACATTTCCTTCTCCACACCATCCCTGTCCGCTAGACTTACGCTAAAAGGGTCAGATTTCCTGTCAGTCCTAAACGAGGAATGTATAATATCACGGCGCATGAGACTCATGCAATTTAGTGGCTGTTTTAGTGGTTGATTATCTCATTACATCCAAAGCGAGCAAAGTTTATGCAACCTATACCTGAGGAGAGCACGAATGGACGGCCGTAATGTGCGAAGAGCTCAGTCCACACATCCCACGCGAACTGGAAAATTGAATTCTCATTTTTAATTCAATTGTTTAATTTTATAGCGAAATGAATATCGACTTTACCGATTGGCGTGCTCTTCGGCCTCAGGCCAAGGTTTATCTCGGTGTAACCGATCACCGTCCACAGTAGCATCTGCACAATTCTAATTGGTAAAATTCAGACGAGTGACAGTTCGGACATAGGCCCTGATCTATCCTGACCTGTACAATGACAGCCAGTAGCATTGTTATCCACACTCCGGCATCGTATGGGCGGAGGCAGTTCAGAAGAAGAGACGCAAGGGTGACTGGGATGTCTCGCACGATGAACGTTAGACGAATCTTCAATATTCAACTATATTGCATATTCGAGAGTCAGCAGAAGAGTAGAACGGTTTGATCATTCTTTACTTTTGAAATTAAGCTCGGAAACCGACACGACACTGTTTGAAATGTTTGAAATACACTAAACACAGGTCATGAAACATATTTTTGACAACCTCGAACAAAGTGCATTCAGTGTTGGTTTCTGGTACTAACTCGTTATTGTTTGAGAAGTTGTACTAATTAGGTGATCAGTACCTCGGACAATGGTACCGTGAAGTCAAAGTGCTGCAGTCTGACAACGCTCTTCTGGTACATGAGACAGAGCATGTCCACGTCTCCCTCTTGCACACGACCGAGTAGACCGGTGAAGGAACCGTTGTCCTGAAGGAAAAAATTGGCCGCAAAAACGATCGCCATGGACGACTGCGTCATAATGGTAAGATAGACAGCTGCGCCATCATTTTCACTGCTCATGTCCACATAATCATTTCGACGCAAAAACCCATGCCGTTCATGCCTTTCAATAAGAAAAACGTTCCGAATCTCCTTTCTGCTCTCAGAGCTCCTTTGCGATCTCATCATGAAGTTTATTAATCTGTTAATCATACATTTAATGTAGGCAGTCAGGTGCGAATAGAAAAAAAGGAAAGGAATAAAATAATCCAATTGTTTTGACGAAACAAATGCGCTAATTTTTTATAGGTATATTCGAAACAGGATGCACAAAATTGAAACCAAAACAATTGAAACGATAAACTGAAACTGTTACATATCATATCTCACCATTGGCCTTCCCCAGTCCAAGTATTCGTCCTTCGCCGGCGTGTAGATGACGAACTCGTGCGATATGTTTCCTGCGCGCAGTAAGATGTCCATGATCTGACATAAAATCGCTGAACCTCGAATTGCTTGGCGTAGAACATTAAAGGTAAAATATAAAATTATATACCTCCAAACAAATTCCCGGGAATCGGCAGTTGATCGTGGGTGTGAAAGTTGGAAACGGCTTGCACGATCCATTGGCCTCTGGGTAGGAGTTGATTACGAGGATGCGGAGACTGTCTTCTGAGGACATTTTCTGAGAAAAGTAGGGTGTCGCAAACTGCTCCTGGGAGTCCCGGCTAGGAATGAATGTGACCGCGCCGCTCCCGGGAGCGGCGAAAATGAACAGAGAATGATGGGACTCCCACTGGAATATGGGACTCCCGTACATTCTTCA
>JACMIF010004988.1:0-11364 GCA_014805445.1 Diplogasteroides magnus | reverse complement strand
AGTAGTGGTATGAGAGCACGTGTAGGGACCGACTTCCCATACCACTTAGGCCTGGGCCTCCTTCAGTTTTCGGCTAGTATGGAAATAATGAAACATAAGATCTTAATAGGTGACTTCGCATGGCTTGGTTAGATGGGCCTATTTCAGCCGCCGTTTGCAGGCGTGGGAGGTGGGCTGGGCATATTGAAGAACGTTGCGCCACGGTTGTACAACATCAATCAATAAGCACGTGCATGCCGATCAATGGTGAAAATAGAAATGTTTTTCCAAGTATGAAAAAAGTCGGTTATTTATGGGACACCCCAATAGTTGCATTTTTCGAGGATTATGACAGCTTGCTTTTTTGGAAAACAATCGGCAAAAATCAAACTTATACACTTCCTCTTCCCTATTCATAAGATGCCAAAGGATAGAGCGGAAATCGAGAGAAAATGCGATCAGGATGCAATACAAGGATATTCTAGGGATATGACAATGAGAATTGATGGATTCTTGACATAACAACAGGGAATACCTCACTGGAATCATTCCAAAAATATTATAGGTCACTTCAATCGGTCTGATAACATATCTAAATCGTTAGAATAATTACGACGAAGAAAGTACTTTCAGGAGGCGGCTTGAAACATATTGTGTGGTTTGGTAATTTGAGAAAATGGCATCAGGACAACTATACATGCTAAGCAACGGCATTCTAGCACTCTGACAATGTGATTTGTTGGGGGATTGAAATGGCAACGAGAAGTAGGGTAATGACCATTCCAAAGAAGGTATTGGGCATTTCAAGGTGTCCTGAAACATATCGGAATCAATAGAACAATGCACCGAAAAGTAGGCTTATGACATGTAGGCAGACGTAATGGTAAACAAAGTTGCTTGAATCATATTTTGTGTGGGTTGGTAATCAGACATCATGTCTCGTGGATGTGAGTACAGTGATGGCCTTCGAGTCCTCTGTTGGATGTGGAGAGTCGAGAATAGTGGAAGGGAACTGATGAAGAAAATGAGTCTACATTTATCTGCAGCTTTTTATATTGCCAAATCATGACAGCAAGTATCACGTTTCTTCACGATATCGTCGGCCTTACTTTAAGACTGAGACGGCCTGTGAGAAACGCGGCATAGTATTTAGACATAATTTTCGCACAAAATCGTTCATCAGTGCGCGTCGTTCGGCGCGTATTGTGAGTCTAAAATGTGCTTTTCTATTATTATATGGGGTGTGTAGAATACTAATGCAGGGTCGCTAAACAACGTTTATCATTCTTCTGAAACATAACTCACCGCATATGATATGAAGAGAGCGAAGTTTCCCCAAAACGGACTTCACGTTATTCCTGATGAATCATCACCCTCTTTTCGCGACAGCCCCAAGTTTTAGGAATCGTCATTTGAAACCCTTTTGAAACATTTGAAAGGCGCAGTGGTCCAGACGAAAGTGTCAAATGTCAGAACTTTGCCGCCTCCGTTCTCGAAAATGAGACAGAATTGAAACATATTTGGTAGTGGGTGATATGGTAATCTGACATCATGTATTTATGGTGGATGTTAGTACATTGATGTCCTTCGAGTCCTCCGCTGGATGTGGAGAGTCGAGTATAGTGGAAGGGAACATCTGAAAAAAGTCAACATTTGTTTTCCAGCTTGTATTGCGTAATTATGGGAGCAAGGATCACGATGTTTCATTGTGAGTCACCCTGACTTTATGACCGTGTGCGAGAAACACGGTCTAGTATGTATATTTCGCACGAAATCGTTCAACAGTGTGATCTTCGATGCCATTGTGAGTAAATATATTTCTTTTAATGAGATACCTATAAGAGGCAAATAACGTAGGGTGGTATAAATAACAACGTTTGTCCTTTTGATGAAACATAACTCACCGCAGATGAAACGAAGAGAGCGAAGTCTCCTCAAAACGGACTTGAGTCGGTTCCAGGCTGGGATTTCTTGGAACAGCAGCCTTTGTGAGAAATGAACGTCTAAATACCAGCCCGTGTTTCTATAGACAAATGACGACTAATTTTCTTAAGGTGTTCCTTTCCATTTCTCCACATCCAACAGGGACTCGAAGGCCATCACTGCACTCACATCCAAGAGACATGATGTCTGATTACGAAACCAAACAATTCCGAAATCTGTTTCAAGCCACATTTAAGTGCTCTCCTGAAATTACTGGCAACAGGTTCAGATATGTTACATGACCACTTGAAATGCCCTAAAAAATTTTCGGAATGATCATTTCTTGAAACGTTGTTCGCATTTATAGCTTCCAACATATCTCATCTCCAGATCCATAGAATAGCGTTGTATTGCTTCCCGATCCGACAAACACACCACACGGATACGTACGCCATAGTGGTGATTTAATAGGCACATAATTCACGAATTTATGGCCTTTATGTTCACTTCACTAGTGTTTGCCATTCTTTACCGTAAGGTCGTAAATTCGTGGCTCATGCGCATATTTCATCATCACAATGGCACAAATATAATGTGATGGTGAAAGACAGGAGCGCCAATTGACATTTGCTCCAAAATGGTGGAAAGAGCAGATGTAGTCATTATCTTCATTTGATCGACGCATATATTCATTTCACCATTACGGCACAAATGTCCATGGCTGTCGTGTATTTCACACAATAAAATGCAGCTAGAGAAACACTGTTCTCAGCAATGCCCGTGCTGTGACAATGATTGATACCTAGTTTCACATATTCAATTCTAGTCTTCAATATTTCCTTTCATTCTATGTTTCACTTTTCCCATATAGCGGAAATATTCGATACATTTGCAATCATCCTATTGCCATTAGTCCGGGAAAATTCGCACAGTATAAATACGGCCATTATTAACCACCCAAACAAAATTCACATGTTCTAAATGATGAAAAGCGAAGCGATTGTTTTTGTTTGCGAGGATATCGTCATATCTTGATTTTGCTTTGTTTGCAACGTATAGTTTTCTTTTACCTGAATTGCATTTCTTCAAGGTGCACTAGGAAGCGGCATTCCCATTTATACGTTTCGGAAGACATCCTCGCCACCAACTGCTACACTGCTCTCTCGCCCGCCAACTACTCCCATGTCAGACAATATATGTCTGTACGAATCTACAGGTGATACTAAGCCTGGTAAAGACATGTTTCAAACTGTTGGTAAATCATGAGAGGTGTTCTTGGAACAATAGCAACCGGAACGCGAGGATCAAATATTACAATTAAACATTCTGAATTGCATTGCTTGCTTACCGTAATCATTTCATTAATATAATCCAGTATAACCGGCTTCCAAGAGGAAGACTTCCTTCTGGATGGGAACACATTCGAGACATGGAGGCTCCCGAGAGGAAGTGAACATAGGGCAACTGAGCTAGAGCTTTTCAGTTAAAATGCATCTATTGAGTACGAATTTGAGTGCATAACTATGACTGCATGCTGAATCATGCTCATTGTTTATGTTGAAATAAGAAAACTGTATTGGAAATTCCAATTTAGAATTAGATTCTTTCATGAATAGTTGAATATGTTTCACGGCGTTCATTTATTCTTTACTTGTGATAAATTTATAATCGGCATCAGCCTTGTGATTCAACATACCACGGAATTAGAAAACATCTTCTTCTGCAAGATGGGCTTGAGAAGGATGAAGACATAATCCACTCCTCATCGAGATCTCGAGAAACCAGTAATGCTACTTCTGAAGATTACTGAAGAGACTCACGAAGAGAGTGACGCATTTCTGCATTCTCGCAAGCGATAGAAAATAATTTATTTTTCGAATAATTTGAACTAGTGAGTATTAAATTTTGACAAAGGTTCTTCGCGTGTTGTGGTACTAACCAGGGCTGCTAAAAAAATTGCCATCATTCGTCTCCACAGCGACTGATGTCTATGATGGTGTGAGACTCCCGAGCTGCGGAGAAGAATGAAGATAAATTTACCGAAAAAAGTACCAAGTGCTTACCACGTGTTACAGGTAATTAGCGACCACATCCCGGAACAAAAAAGTCAAGATCGTTTTGGTGGTCCAATATTGTGTGGTGGGTACCCCCGGGGAAGTGTATTCACACGCACAATAGGTATGCTCAATTGCCCCTATGGTTCGCTGTGGCCATGTTGTCGTATCTTAGGCCAAGACTATTTTGGAAGCCTTTGTTCAAAAAATCATAACTCGAGTTCTGGGCAATATTTCGGGACGTTCTTTTTTGCGTTCGAAAGCTCTCTTCTCGAGCTATTAAATATGATGATGAACTAAATTTTATCTATTTTATAACGAAAATATCTAAAAAGGCAAACAGTTCACTTCACTCAACGGTATTGTAATTAGTGTGGTGAACATTTTTTTCACTAGTGTCAGTAATTTAAAAAGCCTATTTGATAGCCCATTTCAAGAGCTACAAATACCACTCTGCCTTTTCTCCGAAATCGTGCAACCAAGCTGATCATAGCGAAAAATAGCGAAATTTGACCAAATTCGTGATATTTGACTGAATGTAACTCTTGAGAAACTTGGTTTCAAACAAACTTCCAACACAAAAGTTTCTTCACTGGACTAGATCTTCAAGAATTGATGCTAAAATATAGGGGTTACGTTGAGCTTTTTTCGATTTCTTCAGAAACGTATAAATTTGGGTCCGATTGCTTGATCATCTACGAGAGCTACGATTATTAATTTGACAGAAGAAAATCGAACAAGAATTAAATTAATTCCGCGAAGAGTTAGATATGTTTCACGGCGTTTATTTAGTCGGTACTACGGATATATTCGCGATCCCATTCCCATCTTCAAGTGACAGAAACATTACGTAATCCAGGGAATTAGATAAACACTCACAGTGTGAGTCTCACACTGTTCTGTATCGCAGGACGAGCTTGAGAATGATGAGAATTCACTCCTCATCCTGATCTCGAAAGACATTAAATAGGGAACGACCTTTGGACTGACTTTTGTATATGCTCTCATTCGACCGGTCGTCTATCATGAGTGAGAGAGGATGATTGGCCGGTGCGCATGGACGTAAAAAGGTCCAAATGCCTTTCCCTACTCCTGAAGATAGTAGTGAAACACAAGCTTCATTTGCGCCATAATGGTGGAATCTTGAGTCGTGAAATGATGGCGCATCAGTCCATTTCAGATTCACAGCCCGAATGTGCATGGCGTTGATGTCTCACCATCTTCATGAATTTTTAAGCCATGGTGGTGATGAGATAGGTACATGAGCAATTAATTGATGACCTTTATGTCTACTTCACAAGTGTTCACCTCCCTTTCATGCCATCGCTGAATTACTAGACGGCAATATAAGTTCCATGTAAGTTTCAGCATTAGTTGATATTTTAAAAAAATCTACAACATTGGGACACCGAAATAATTTCTTTTCATAGATAAAAAATAAAATATGGCATATAGCATCTTCACGTGTCATTTGCCTACCCAAACTGCCAATTGTACAAATTTACCGATTCCTCTAATCCCTCGCAAACTCCGTTGTTTCTTTGAGGAGGGCGCATGACGAGTGATGAAAAGACGAGAATTCAGCCAGCTGCATAAGCGAGGCACACCAAAATACTTTATCATGCATTCGCAACAACACAATTGATATGAGGCTGGTCATGTAAGAATCGACCCTCTCCCCGCGAGGAGTGGATTCTGTTCAGACTAGGACTCTTTAACCAGGTGAACAATCATTACTTATTAATGTGGAAATCAGATTGATAAATACCACGCCTATAGTTGAGTATCCGAATTTATTAAGGAGTCATGAAACACATCTGAATATTTATGTGATCATAAGATTTTCATCGATATTTCGGTTTGTACGTGTTCAAATGTGTCCAAAATGATTTTAAAAATCAATTTCAATTAGTTTACATCAAAATATTTGGAAAAATAGGTCAAATTCGCACTTTCACAGAGGAGTTTAAATAAGTTTCATGACCCCAATATATAGAAATTTACAGTTTGCGAACAGACTTTGTGACCGCCCAAATGTCACATGTGTACCTGCTATATCAAGTCCGTTTTCCACAATAATACAACCAAAAATAATTTTCCTTCCATCTGTGTGTGCATCTGTTCCAAACTGCATGGCTAGCACAACAACTTTTATTATGCTGCTGAAACATAATTCACCGCAGATGACATGAAGAGATCGAAGTCTCCCCAACGGGGACTGGAGTCGGTTCCTGAGTTATCAGGCATTTGCTAACCCAGTCGTGTATCTTCCGTTGTCAATCAAAGGTCCACGAAACGAAGAAAACTTCTCATCGAATCCACTTTTCGACCATCTCCGATCCTTTATAGATATTCTCTATTAGGACCCATAACCGCGATGTCTTAGCGTTAGATATGTTTCACGGAAGATGTTTACTCCTTACTTTGGAAAATTAATGATTCGGTCTTTACTCCCAGTATATCAATGACAGTTAGTCCGTCGAATTCATTGTGAATCCAAGGAGTTGAGAAGAGAACATACCGTATGTACTCGTTGACTATCTCCAATCTTTTGTAGTTGCAAGTCAAACAAGACGACGTTCTCTTTTTGGACTCGGAACTACTTCGCATTTTGAGCTGCATGTGGTAAATGAATTTTCTTCTCGATACGGTACCCAGACTGTACGAGTATACAATGGAAGAGTAAATGAACACTGTGAAACATAAACGGAGCCGTGATTTCAACTGGCTCGTGCCATATATGAAGCAAATGAAATACGTCATCGTGATCAGCGTGGGCGATTTCGAAATTATGTTCATTATAGGTTGACAAGGTGCTATCGGGCGGCCCTGTGCATTCCGCTCCGTTCTTTCCTACATACATATATATAACTACTGTTCCAGCGAGAAATCGGCAGAAATACTCAGCGGTAGTTTCAACATGAAAACTACACCCAGCGGTCACTTGGGTGTTGCATATGCGGGTGAGGCAACTGCCGGAGTTCGGGTGGAGGTTCGGTTCTGCTACTGCTATTACTGCCGATTCCTCGCCGAAACCACATTGAAAATGTATCCACTATGCAATCCGATCGCTCAGCACGTGACTGATCATTCAGAAACCGACTCCAGTTCTCTATGGAGAGTCTTCGCTCTGTTCATGTCGTCTGCGGTGTGTTATGTTTCATAAGAATGATAAACGTTGTTTCATGACCCTCCATTAATTCTTGCAGAGTCTTATGTTCAACCATGAAAAATAGCATTTTAGACTCACAACATGCGCAGAAAGTCGCTGCCAATTCCATGCAGAGGACATACGTCCTCCGTCTCTACGATTCTTCAGTTGATACAAGAATGGCACAGGTATGTTTCAAACTGTTGATAAGTCATGTTGAGGTGGTCAGAAAACACTGTGACTTGGAAATTGGTGATGCAGTGTCTCTTTCAGGGTGCTCACATTAGTTCATATAATCTTGAGATCATTTTGCAATCCACTTACACCTTACCCTCACAGGCTTCAATAACCATCCTCCTCCCCCGCCGCGGTCTCTCGCCTCTCTCTGGATCTCTGCGCTATCTCCGATACACGCATTAGGCCATGTTGCGCACAACCTCGAATTGGTCTCATTCAGAGCGGAATTGTAATACGATGGTCACAAAAATTTTTCACGAAACTTTACTTATAGATGTGAAATATCATGAAGAATCGAATGAAACAATAAAAAACGCAACATAACAATAAAAAACGCCACATTGTCAAAGTTTCTACAGGAAGACCAACCAAGAAATTGCCACAAGCAAAGAGTAAATTTAATCAGTGAAACATATCTAACGATTCGCAGGAAGAAGAATAAAATGTTTTAATTCTCTTTCAACCGAAAGAATTGGTTCTCGGAGATTATGAGTGTGTGAGCGTTTGATTGAATCGGCAAACAGTTTTCATTTTGAAATCAGTTTGCAATTCACCTACCGTACCCCTGCAGGCTTCATTCACTGTCCTCCTCCCTCGCCGTGGTCTCTTGCCTCTCTCTGCATTTCTGCACTCTCTTCGATACACTGCTCTCTCGCCCACCAACAACGCTGAAAATTTAACAACTCAATGAACACTAGTAAAGTAAACATAAAAGTCGTCTATTCGTGGCTCAAAAGTGTAATCATCAACACTATCGCGCATTTTTCATGAAGATGAGGAGTGAAAACTTCCTTCAAACTGATCCTGCGATGCAGAACGGATTATATGTGTTTTTGTTGTTTTTCTGAAACCTGACTTTCATATCATTATCACGGATTTATCCCTAGTAAAGACTAAATGAACACCGTGAAACATATCTCTGGCTTCTCATCTATAAAATTCGCTACTCGTGCAGGCACAAATAAGGCAATGAAGCAATGTTTCGAAGGCGTTACTGCGACAAATTGGGTGAAATATAAGGACTTTGCGCTTTAATGGTGAAATGGGCTTCGTTGTCAGCACTCGTGCGCACTATGGAAGAACATCATGGGAAAAAGTCCCCCTTTCCTTTGCGTTTCCTCACCGCCGACCGAGTCTGAGGAACTATGGCCTCTGCTTGAATGGAGACTCCCTGCAGGAGGACTTATTGGGTGGAGAGGAGGGACAGGAGGAGAGGATGTCATCGGAGACATCTAAAGGAGGACTTGATTCGCTGATTGTTGCCGAGAACAATGATCATTGGGTTGTCATAAGAAATTGAGACAAACGAAATTCTTTCCGCGAATAGTTAGATATGTTTCACGGCTGTTATTTAGTCAATACCTGGGAAAAATTGGTGATTTCTCGTTGAATCATAGTATATGTATTCAGTACTCATATGAGTAAGATAAACACTCCCACACTCTCCATCGCAGAATGTGCTTGAGAAAGATGGAGGCAGAAGAGAGACCACTAGTGCGTCCACTGAAAAATCACGAAGGCACTCACTTGTTTTCATCTCTTTCAGAACTTTCACTAACGATAGAAAATACATGAGTGCACCCCTTTCGAGATCTCAGCTTCCGGAGGTTGAAAGTATACTGACATAAAAGCGAGTGAAGAGTGTACGATGCACTCATGCACTACATCCACATCCACAGGGGGGCCTCCATGTCTCGAATGTGTTCCCATCCAGAAGGAAGTCTCCCTCTTGGAAACCGTCTGCAGTGAATTCTGATTACGGTGAGTAGGCTATGGAACTCAGAATTTGTAATGGTAATTTTTTGACACTGATCTGAGATTACCACTGTTTCATGTTTCAAACTGCTCGTAAATCATCGCTACGTGATTTACGAGCAGTTTGAAACATACCTGTTCCATGCTTGTCACACCTGAAGAATCGTACAGGCAGATAGTGTCTGACACGGGAGTAGTTGGCGGACGAGAGAGCAGTGTAGAACTCAGTTAAGTTAGAATAGAAGTGAGAATGTCATTCCTTATGCACCCCGAAGAACAATAATTCAGGCAAAACAAGGCAAAGACAAGGGATGAGAACATCTTCACGGGCTGAGTGATCGAATATAAATGTTGATTGCTTATTGTAATGACACTCAGTCGTGTTTCATCCATTGCGAATCACTGCCGTGTGAAGGTGTGACAGACAAGATCATCATGGACGGTGGCATCCTTTGGTAAACAGTTGCGTTGTGAGAACATTGGCACATTTGTTTATTTCACTATAATGACACAAATGTCCATGACGTTCTTATTGATCTTCACTCCTATGAAGAGGAAACGAGTCACGTTGTGTTCACTTTTGACTTTTTTTCTAATTGTAAGTCATTAATGCAACAGAATCACTTCAAATCGGAGATTACGGTAATATGCATTAGCTGACATTCACTTCCACCCGGCGCCTCCATTTCCCGAAATTTTTTTCCCATCCAGAAGGAAGTCTCCCTCTTGGAACCCGTCTACAGTGTATTCGCTGAATGATTACGGTAAGCAAACAATGGAACTCAGAATTTATGATTATAAAATTGATCTTCTTAGCTACTACTGTTACATAACCACCGCAACATGATTTATCAACTGTTTGAAACATATCTGAGCCAGGCTTGTCTCACCCTAAGAATCGTACATACATATAGTGTCAGACATGAGAATAATTGACGGGCGAGAGAGCAGTGTATCGGAGAGAGTGCAGTGATGCAGAGCGAGAGAGAGAGAGAGAGAGACCGCGGCGGGGGAGGAGGACGGTGAATCAATTGAATGGAGACTCCCTGCATGAGGAGTCATTGGGTGGAGAGGAGGGACAGGAGGAGAGGATGTCATCGTAGATATCTAGGGGAGGATTTTTCCTTATCATCATAATTGAAAGAAGAAAAATGAAAAAGTTTTGTTTCCGCTTAGAGATAAGTTGCACGGTGCTTATTTAGTCTTTATCAGGAATAATTCCGTGATCATTCCAAAGGTCATTTATGGAAGAAAAATTTTTTTATGACTGTGGAATAACAAGCCGAAGAAGTATTTTCATTGTGAATTTAAACATATTTTTAAGTGTGTGGTTTGGAATTCTGACATCATGTCTCGTGGATATGAGTACAGTGATGGCATTCGAGTACTCTGTTGGATGAAGAGAGTCGAGAATAGTGGAAGGAAACATCTGATGAAAATGAGTCATCATTTTGCTTAGCATTGCCAAATCATGAAATCAAATATCACGTTGCTTGGCAGTATCTCGGCCAGCCTTTTTGACAATGAGAAACAAAAAAATACCTTCGGCGCATATTGTGAATTATAAATGATATTTTTCTTGGAATCATGAGCAACACTAATTTAGTGTCGCCAAACAACCTTTGTCATTCTGATGAAACATAACTCACCGCAGATGACATGAAGTGAGCGATCTCTCCCTAAAGCGAACTGGAGTCGGTCCCTGAATTTTCAGTGGAGTGTTTAGCGAACGGATGCTAAAGTTATTCATTATCTCAATGACTCCCAGTCTCCTATTTGTGCCATTTTTTTCTTTTTTAAAAGTCTAATCTAACAATAAGGTAACTATTTCTAGCAAGTCTCTAACTTCCAATCGGAGATTACGGTAAGAGGCACTACCTGACATCCACTTCCACCTGGGAGCCTCCGTGTCTCGAATGTGTTCCCATCCAGAAGGAAGTCTCGCTCTTGGAACCCGTCCACAGTGGATTCTCTGAATGATTACGATAACTCTGAATGCTTACGATAAGTACTTGTAATCCTAACTATTGGATTGTCGTACACTGTTTCATGATCTCCGCTAGATGATTTATCAACAGTTTGAAACATATCCGTGCTTCAGGCCGTGCGTATATTTCAGGAGCATTTCATGGCGGCTTGAAAATATTTATTTAATTTATTTAATAATATTTATCACCTGCATGGAATGTATACAAGAGTTAGATTACACAAAATGATATTTCGATTGAATGCGAGTGAGAGAAAGACGACTACTAGGCCGTCATG
>JACMIF010004984.1:0-11370 GCA_014805445.1 Diplogasteroides magnus | reverse complement strand
GTCATTTTTCACGTTTTCGATTTTTCGGCTATGTCCAAAAACGGACTTTCAGTCACCGACATGACCCCTACTTTTCAGTACCAATATCGATAGATGACTTCAAAACAAGAAACTTTAGTGTTGGAAGTTCGTTTGAATTCGTCGTTTCCTCGAGATATGATCCCTCAACCTTCAGCGATGACGCCCATTTTAGCAGTTTTTGCCATTCAAAAAATCTTCGCACTACTTTTTGCCGTTTTAAAAAAATTGAAAAGGGCTTATTTTGTAGCCCAGAAAGTGGAGAATTTTATAAGATTAGAAAAGATCCCAGTTTATATGAATTTATGGCTGAATTAAATACGAAGTCCAAAAATCGATTTTTTGGAGAAAAAAATCGGCTAAAATCAGAAATTGCCCATATCAACGGGTAATCAAGAGCGTACAAAGTCGTGCTAGTAACCATGTTTTCGATCTCCCAATGCACGTCTTTCAACCGCAGTAAAAATCGGAAGAGAAATCAAGAAAACCCCGATTTTAAACTATTTCGCGATTTTTATCTCTCCTATATGGCCGAATCAGACCAAATGACTATATGTCTGGTAACCTTCACCCATACCCCTAGTACCTCCACCATACAGTTTGGGCTTGGTTCTGATCGACGGCGCTACCACCAGAACCCATGTGAAAATGTCGATTCTCTCCAAGAGCACGTGATAAATGTTTACGGAAGATCGACAGTCTCTTGAATTCTTTTCCCGGGAAACGTCATGATGTCAAGGTGTTTGGCATCATTTTTACGGGAAATGTATGCGCAGAGAATAATGAATACAATTTTTCGATAACGAATAACGCCAAGAAAAGGTAGACGATAAGGGCATTCAATTTTCCTACCGGGAGTGAAATGTGAACTCTCAGCAACAACAATGAAACAATGTTATGAAAATGCTGAGTGTCCTTTCTTTTCTATGAGCGCTTCCTGTCTGTTGCTTATCTGTCCGTGCCTTCCTATGAGGCTTTGTCTATGAGACTCATTGAATATAATACCCAAGAAGAGAACGAGAATGTCAAAGATTCGTAGATTTCTCATTGAGATGTTTGAGCGCACAAAGCTACATAGAAACAACCCCGATTGTGCGCAAATGTCATGCACTTCCGCAAAGTTCGACGGTATTGTTATTCAGACATAGCACACGGATGTAATAAAGACAAATTAAACAACTAATATTTGGCGGGTTCTACAACACCCCTATACATTATATTATGTTTCAACTATTCTACTTCGCTGATTTATTTAACTACATTTTAGTTCCTTGCGCTTCAGCATTGCTAATAAAAATGATATAAAAAGAAACATTTCATGCTTTGGAAAAAAAATTGCTGAGGAATTCGTAGCCTTGCATAACTGTTTGATTTGGTAAATATGTACGTACTTCCTCCTGTGAAATGCAATCACAACGTGCTCCAGACAATCTAATTTGACTGCGTCGCACTATTTCAGGAATCATAAGAGATTGTCATTATGGGATATTCCAGTGAGGGCTTAAGTGTTATCAGACTGGGGGAATAGACCTTGCAATACCAGGATAAGGAAGAGATGAAGAACAAGAGGAGTGTCGCTAAGAAGATTAATAACGTCCGAAGTGCAGCCGCCTCGCAAGATAGTAATTACTCTTATAGACAAAGGTATGAAAAGTGTCATTCTTATTATGGTGGCAAACGGAATTGAAAGTCGACCTCTATATGATGAGCGTGAAACCTTTTCAAAATCATGGATAATGGTCAGAGAAACGATGAAATAGTACGTGATTTTGAGAGTGCACAGTCGTCAGCCAGATGAAGTGTGTGTACTCGGTATATCAAGATCGTTTTCCACAATAATATAATCTCTGTGGAGCTTCCATCTAACGCAGTGACAACCGCTCCGCTGAGATTAAACGAATGATAAATGCACTTTTACCTATTTAGAAACCCTATTATGGGTAGCGGCACGCGAGGCAATTTGGAAGTAGGAAACCGCATTCGCAATACTCTGAATTGTGTGTATCACGATGAAAATGTAGCCTAAATGAGAAACTTGCAAAGGCCAAGGCAACATAGGGTAATCAGAAATTTTACGTACAAACTAGCAACAATTACTCGGTAAACTGATGAATGACCAATAAATTGACTATCGAATAATTTCATCTTGTCTCAATTATGGTTGGTGGAAATGGAAGTGTATCTGACATATTGTTAGATGAGTAGATTTCCCTTATCAATCGTACTTTTCATTTTTCTCGTCATTCTACATTGGGGAGCGATCGCCTATGATGAATTGAGACTTGACTTTGAACTTGAGAGACGAATGCTCCCCCAATGCGGAATGATGACAAAAATTAAAAATACGATTGAGTATGGAACTCAATAGATGAGACAAGTAGGAACGAGAGCGCGGTCATTCCTACCTCTTCGATGGAGTAGGAGGTTAGTCCTGCCTCTCTTTCACTGGATCCTCAATCTAAGTGCTCACCATCATCCCACCTCTGTGGGAGGGCTAGACTAGATCTCCGTTGCAGCCGATGACCAAACAGGCACTAAGCACACTTTCTGCATTTTTCTTGAAAATCAGAAACTATCGCAATCAAAAGCCCAACTGAGCTTGCATACTTGGTTGGCTATTTATTCTAGTTCTAATGGAGAGTCATGACCGGCAGTGAATCTAATAGATAACAATTTTCACACACTGGCCTGTTCGCGGATGTTTAGCTACGCGGTCCTATTACGTCAAAGCTATCAGCATCAGAAGATCATTTTAATCATCATTTATCAATCATTCGAGCTGCTCAGTGCTATTGGCAAATGAATTTGGGCAAAAATATGAGCTGCTGAGGCCAGCACCTCTCGAATTTGATCGCAGCGGCGCAAAAGTTCACGTCGCTGTTATTTTTCTCATCTTAATACAGTTCGTGCGTTCGCGGTACAAATCATGGATAACATTGCAACCGGATGCAAGTGTAACCATCACATTAGACGTAGCGGACGATCTAATATAAATATAGAGCGGCGCACAATCATTGAGATCATGCGAGAAATGAGAGTCGTCAGAAATTACATAGTATTACATAGGATGGGAGTAAGTTATTACAAAACCACTACCTTGAACAAAATATGGAGTAAAGCCACCACCTTCAACGGGAAGGAAGTGAAAAAATGTTCTTCCGGATGTTTACAGTGTCGTACCAGCCTCAAGAATATTGCAGAATTTTGCATTTGGGTACGCGACGCCCTAATATTTATTAGAGTATAAAGTATCATTTCACTCTATGCCTCTACTCCTATTATGCCCTGTATTCGCGAATGCCCCAGCCGGACTGTTGCTCTGAATCTCATTTTATTTTAAGTATTCTGGGTGAAACATATGCTAATTCAATCCTCTGAGTCAGAGCAGCAACGAAATAGTGCGTAAAATGAGACAGTCGGTCAAAAAATGTAACGAGCGCACTGCCTTAACGGTTTGTTTAGGATGCATAAGGGAATCTAGTCTCAATGATGAACGTCCCGGAAGGAGCATCATGGCCAAATGATGGGGGCAAATAGTCCATAGCAAGCAGAAACTCGAGATGGCGCACGTGATTTTAAAGTCGACGGGCTTATTTGCTTGGAGTTTGCACGGCACAGTGAATGCAATATGATATCATTTCTGACCACAGAAGAGCAAAACGAATTTTTTAAGATATCTCAGTATAAAGTTCATTCCAGGAACAACAAGTTTGCACTATGATTGACAATTTGACTACTTTAGGACTTACGTTTCACAGATGGTATATCTTCAAACATATGGCAGCATGGACACTAGAGCGGTGGTCATCGGTAATTCTAACCTCCCCATTCTCCTCCGAACGGTCGTCTCGCGACCTCATAGACAACCGCTCGGATGAGAGTGGGGAGGTTAGAATTACCGATGGCCACCATTCTATTTGAATCATAACCGAAGAAGGCAAACAGCCAACGACAATTTGCACCGAGCCAGTGCATACAATTCACGCACCTTTCGTATTCAGAATCGCACGGGACAATGAACGTCACGTTTCGGCGGAAGACAAATGTGTCTGTCCAAACGTGGTGTAATTCCGGAATTCAGGAAGCTATCAGTGCGAGAAAACGACCCTGCCGGTCAGACTGACTAATGGGGACTAGGGACTCTAAATCTGTGTATTTGTCGGCATTCCTCTCCGCAGCGCTGTTGTCTATCAGGGAGAGAGATAACAGCGCTCCGGAGAAGAATGACGATAAATTTACCGATTGTAGAACCTCTAATGGAGACGGCGAATTGTCTCCATTAGGATGGGCAATTAGGATACGGAAAGCAAGCAGAAGAACAGACAAGAGCAGACGTGTCGGACTAGTATGGAGGCCATTACAATTGTCAGACCAACGGATTTTCGTTCCTTCTCTGATTCCCAATGCGAGTTGCACCTCTTTGCGTTGGTCATGAGCAATTTGACTATGTCCAATTCAACATAACACAAGAGAATGACTGGTAGTTGCTAAAATTCTAGCTCAGACTGACAAGAGGAGACTATCAATTGCCTCCATGTCACGTATGCGCTCCACACTCACTCACCCGTCTATGAGACGAGCGCGAAATAGGACACATACACAATTTTGAGCCGATTCACGACGTCTAGTTTTAGTTCACCAACCTGAGAGCACAGCTGAATATTCATGCATAGCCTTGCCTCGCTAAGATTCAGGAAAGAAAGAAAAGAAGGACAAGAGACGCAACACCAAGACAAGTGCAAACACAAAGAAACGTGAGGCGATGCTCGTCTATCGTTTTCATTAAATGAAATCCACTCTAGAAGAAAGCGGATAGCGCGAGGTTAATGAACGTTTCAGCAAAAGATTCTGTGTCACGACGTGGGTCATGGCGACATTCATTCGTACTAGAGGTTCAAAATCTGTAAATTTCAGGGGTTCAAAAACGGTAAATTTGTCACCATTCTTCTCCACGGCGCGGTCGTCTATCATGGAGTGAGACTACCGCCCTCCGGAGAAGAATGACGACAAATTTACCGTATTAGAACAACTCTAAAGTCGTTATTCCTCACCGCAGCGTTGTTGTCTATTACGGGTGTGAAGAAGAATGACGGCAAATTTACCGGGTTTCATTCATGGCTTTTGCATAAGTGCGAATAAGAAAACAACGAACTCTAGGAACTCATCTCGAAGTCCTATTCGTACTCTTCCATTGTGTACAAAAGAATAGTTGGCTTTGTATATCAAGCTCAGTTGCCTTTGTCACAAGGCCTTTGTATGAGGGCATCTATTCTTCATGCACCCACTTCCTCTATAAGAAAGATATGTAGAAATGAGCAACTAACTCCTCTAAAGTAAAAGAGCTGTTGTGTTCTGAATCTTGATGGGAGAAAAATCGAAATTACAGTGCCCATTATGAATTAATCGCTCGCCGAAAGCCATTTGTGAACGAACTTCTCGCTCCCAGCGTACTGCGGTGATTCTAACACATGAGGAACAAAACGGAGGCACGCATAGCGTGAAGAAAACATCCTTCTAGGAAATCTGTAATCGGGAAATATGTACGCCATAGTTGTCTGTTCGCTCATTCTGGCCAGATTTCTACGACGAACGAGCGAGAATTAGATAGTAATGCACAGAAAGTGAAGTTGCTCTTTATTCCCACATGGGAATCCGTAACACTAAGCGTTAAGGTCTGTGTAAGTTTCGTTACGTCGATATAACCTGCACCGCAGGCAAAATATTGCGACAAGAGAATGGAATGATTATCAAAAAATAAAATGTCATCGTCGTCCTTATTTCACGCCTTCAGATTCGAGCGTGTGTATTGTATGAACAGGACATGTAGGAGTAGCTCTGACTATTACACATCCCAACTGTACTGTTTCTCAGAATCACATTTTCCTATATGTAGAAACTCAAAACTAGAGAGACACAGTCGGTCAAAAAAGTATCGTATGTACAACAGGTATAACAGTTCGACTATTATTGGGTTAAGCGGGATTGATAAATTCCATGTCTCCTGATGAGTTACGTTGATTTTCGGGATTTATCAAGGAGCCTAGAGACATATCTGAATATATGATTTATGGAATCAATTTAAATTCATCTTCATCAAAATACTAAAAAAAAATATCTCAAATTCGCACTTTCATAGAGGAGTTCAAATATGCTTCATGATTCCCATATAAAATATTTACATTTTGCGATCAATATTAGGATAGCCGAAAAGGCACTTGTGTACCGGCTATATCAAGTTCGTTTTCCACAATAATAGGAGGCATAATAAGAGTAAGCCCTCGGAGAAGATTCATCGCACGGCCGCCATAGCTCAGTCGGTTAGAGCGTGGGTCTAATAAGCCCAAGGTCGCAGGTTCGACCCCTGCTGGCGGCAATATTTTTGGGATTAACTCAACATTTGAGCGTCACGAAGAGGAGGATAAGCCTTATAAATAAAAACAATTTTCGACTTTAATTTTTGTTGAGCTGCTGAACGTAATTGGGGTGGGATGCTCGACTTATCGATGCAACGACTTCAACGTGGACATTTCCGCCATAGTGGTGAAGTAATCACTTCAGCAGCGGGTTGAAGACGCGTCCCAATTTCACCATTATGGCTCAAAACCTGTATTCCGGCTAAATTCGCGCTCCCGATTGAATATTGCATACAGCTAAACATGAAATGTACCCACTAGGTTTTCGCATTCAGCTATGCTTCACTGATACTCTATATCGAAAGTGATAGCTTTCGTGAAACAAACCAAATCTCGACTTACAAAATCCAGTTTATATGTTGTGTCTACCGCAGCAAAATTGTAAGACTCCGTGACTTGTTTCTCTGCCAATAACGTATTCAAACACAAAGAAAGTAAAATATGTATTATGCATCCTAACTGAACTATTGCTCTAGTGCATTTATGTCACAATTGAATCATATCCCGTAACGACAAAATAGCACGTAAAAATTAGATATCAGGGTGGCATCCAAGGGTGAGACGCGTACTAAGAATAACAGTTCAGATAGGATGCATAATACGTAGTTCATCCAAATGAAAGTATACGCGCACGCATTACAAAATATAGCAACAATTGTAGCAGGAGAGAATTCCGTTCAAATGAAATAAAAGAATAGACGTATCTCACAGTTATATGATTCTAATGATACTATGCTATTGCTCAGCTCGTATTTAACATTCACCACACGACCAGCCGCAGCATCTGGTACAATTTCTTCGCCGATTCTTTCTCGGAGAGTTTCCAAATTGAAATGATTGTCCTGCATCCTGAAGCCAATTGACTTGGTAGTTGTGGAGTCTTCCAACAGCGCCTAAAATGAAGTATTAGAACGGTCTGATTAATATATATTAAATATTCAACGGTACAGTTAAAATTCACCTGAATTAAACCTGAATTGCTGTCCTGCATCCCTCTGATGTCACTACTGACTCATTGCAGCCCATAGAAACCTTGTGCAAGTCGTCTCTTCCAATGATAATGTTCAACTGCGCATCAGTCAGCTTGAAGTAGCGCTCAACCCTTAGCACTCCTCCTGCAGCTACTAAAACAACTTTAACACTATTTCGCAGCCATCGTACCCGGTTCCTACCTTCAAAGAAATCGTCGTTAATCCATTCATTCGGAAATTTTGAAAATACCGTAATTTCCATGGGCACTCTGTTCGTGAAGAGTTTGTCGAATGCTTCTTCCCTTGGAACCTCCGTAAGGTCGCAGAAAATGCAAATGCTAGTAGCAAAGTTGTTTAGCAGTTGCTGCCCCCATGCAAGATCTTGCAGTGTGACCTTTTCATATAGGCTTATTTTCACCTGAATGTGATACATAGACACTAGGGATATTAAAACGGTAAATTTGTCGTCATTCATCTCCGCCGCGCTGTCGTCTATGATGGAGTGAGTCACCCGCCTTCCGGAGAAGAATGTCGACTAATTTACCGTTTTTGAACCCCTAATAGAAACTGCAGAGTAAATACAAATAAATAAAACGATACTCGTTTTATTTCGTTTTCGTGCATAGATTTAATTATATCTTTCAATTTGAACCAGCACAGCAAAATTTTGCACCCTGCATATAATTTTGAAAGAACTCCTTTTTTTAAATTACAAAGTGTTCTTGCTTACATATTACGTCGATAATATAGCCAATATCTTTACCTCGCTTGCCGTTCGAATGAAAAACTTGAACCACTCAGTAACAGATCGGCCAGGCAGATCACGCAGTCCAAATGCGCCAATTTCGCAACAAATATCGTCACGGAATTTCACTCGAACTCCCTTACTTTTGTATCTCGAGAATTCGAGCATTTGACTTTCAACGCAGATTGCAACATGGACATTGTCGTTGTACAAACGACGTGAATTTGTGTCGATGATTGATAGAAACCGGGAACAGGTTAGTCTCAGTCTGTTAAGAGTTGGTGTTTTGAGATTGAAGTTGCCGAAGACGTTTAGAAGCAACTCCGTAGGATATTGTTCGAGGGAAGAATACATGCCTACGAACGGATAAAATATGTATATATTAGGGAAGGCAGAATGAACGCGAGAGTGCACTCCGTCTCTCTGTACTCTCCATCGTGCGGTCGTGTCTACACACCAGATATGACCGCGCGATGGAGTGCACAGAGAGACGGAATGCACTCTCGCGTTCATTCTGCCTTCCCTAGTATATATCAAATATGTTCAACACATGAAAGGTGTTGGAAAATCGAAAGACAGAATCAGACTCCTAATACTCCGGCGTGGCAGTCCACCGGCAGGATCGGGCTTAAGAATGAATCGATTCAGATTGTTAGAGTATCTCATTCAATGCATGCCAGAGGCAATGCCTCAACACCGCACTTATTTCCTATATTCTAGAAATGCGATGGTTCGAGGTGTGAACGATTCTCTTCCGCTGTACATGCCTTCTTGGTCAACGTATAGCGTGAAGAATACGTCCTTCTGTCACTATGAAATCTGTATTCCGGAGTATGGCATAGTTGTCTGTTCATTCATTTTGGACGGTTATCTATTATGAATGAGGCAGTAATGCACAGGAACTGAAATGGCCTGTTTATTCCCCAAATGGCACACCCATTTGGGGAATAAACAGGCCATTTCACAATAAGCGTAAAGTATCTGGGTATGTTTCATTACGTCGATATATTACCTACACGACAGACAAAATATTGCGATAAGAGAAAGGAAACATTATGAAAAACATATATTGTCATCCTCGTCCTCATTTCGCCTTTTCATATTCGAGTGGGTGGATGTTATAAATGAACAGGATGAAGTTATTTTACGGGAGAGACTCTGACCATGATCAAGCCCTCAGGGAAAGAGAATCGCACAGCCGCCATAGCTCAGTCGGTTAGAGCGTGGGTCTAATAAGCCCAAGGTCGCAGGTTCGACCCCTGCTGGCGGCAATATTTTTTTTTGGATTAACTTACAATTTGAGCGTAACTATTGAGGTTATCTTTTTCAACGAAGAGGTGGTTGGTTCCTACATAAAGCTGTTCTCTGGCATGTTAATGTGAGAAGAATAAATTCGCAAATGACAAGTTAATAAAAAGAGTTAATGTTGCCAGCATAAATATAAAAGCGTATAACAGTGGTTCTAGCAAATAGCTCAGCCCGTAGCTCAAGCAATACTATGTTATTTCCCAGCGTGTATTTTATATTTGCGATGTGATTCCCATCCCACTCAACATCTGATACGATTTCTTCGTCAATTATTTCTTGAAGCATTCTCAAACGATAATTATTTTCCCGCATCACGAAATCAATTGTCTTGGTAGTTGTGGAGTCTTTCAACAGCGTCTAAAAGTTTCCCATTGTCCCGTAGTTTAGGACGGATTGATTATTGCCAATATTCAGTAACAAAAGGCTAAAAAGGCATCAAAACCTGGATTGCTTTCCTGCATCCCTGTGATGTGACTTCAGATACTTCCCAAGCATTTCGGACTTCATTCAAGTCATTTCTCCTTGCGATAATGTCCAACTGTGCGTCGGTTATTTTGAACTGAAAATTGAGGTCCAGTTTCCGTCTTCCGGCGACTGAAAATTTTAGTATTTTGTGCATAAAGGTAATAGGGTGCAGCTCTGCCAGTACGTTCCCGCAAAACACCGCAATAGAGTAAATGGGATGAAACCATTTGCGCACAAGCATTTGCGTAGAATCCATAACTCGTTCATTGCTCATTTTCATGACTTACTGCCAGCATAAAAGTTGTAAGTCCCGTCGAAGCTAGCAACTTTACTGTTGATAGCGACTCATGAAAGTTAAAATTGAAAGAGAAACGTGTTTGATGTGCGCAAATGGATTGATCCCAGCCTAAATATAGCTGCGAATGTACAAACTAGGGTTTCTAAATCGGTAGTCAAATTCATTTCTGATTCTTCCATTCTCCTTGGAGCGGTTATCTCTACGAGCGATAGACAACCGCTCCGCGGGGAATGGAAGAGTCAGAAATGAATTTGAATACCGATTAAGAAACCCTAGTACAAACCTTTATAGAACTCGTCATCTATCCACTCTTCTGGAACTCCCCCCGATAATACAATGTCCAAGGATGCCTTTTTCTTGAACATTCGGCCGAATGCTTCGTGTTTCGGAATATGCGTAAGGTTGCAGTTCAGCGCAATGCTGGCTGCTCTGTCCACTATTGATTGCACCGAGCACAGGCCCCAGCCACTCAAAATTCCATTAAGTTCGACGTTAGCCCGAAAGATGCGCTGTTTTGTCTCGAGAAAGATTCGTTAGTGGTAAGCGAAACGAATACCTCGCTTGCCGTTCGAGTGAAAACACGGAAGCACTCCATAATGGAGCTTTTCGGCAGGTCACCGTCATGCGATCGCATCTCTTTCTTTCCTCTTTTTCTGTACTCAACCCGTATTGCATCGTCAATCGAAATGGAGACGGCGACTGTCTGTTTTAGAGTAGGCAGATGGATACCTAAATGAAACGGATACGTTTCATTCCGCGCGGCCGTTCAGTATCACCGATACTCAGTATCGCATGATACTGAAATTTTCGGTATCATGTGATACTGAGTATCTGTGATACCGAGATATATCTATGAATTAGATATGACGATACTGAGAATGAATCATCCTCAGAAAAAATTCGATGTTAACTCAATATTGAGACATATTAAGAATCGGTGTTGTATAATATTTTCCTCTCCGCCATTTAATTTTCAGAAATTCCATAAACGGCTTCTCTTAAAATGGGGCTTCAACCCTGGTATACACTAGAAAGAACTAAAGAATTTTCAATAATAATGTCAAATGAGCATTTCATAATTCATTTCTTGCTCCTGTCTTCAATATATTCATAGATATATCTCGGTATCACAGATACTCAGTATCACATGAT
>JACMIF010004983.1:0-11371 GCA_014805445.1 Diplogasteroides magnus | reverse complement strand
TCCTTTTGGAATTTTAGTGCTCCAACACTTTCACGCAAACTGGGAGAAGCACAAGGTCCTAGCTGCACGCAGAAAAGTTTTCGGTTTTTTCCACTATTTTAGCCGTATCTCCGCGAATATTGAGAATTGTGCACTGAGAAAATTCACCGTTATCGGACGTTCAGCTGGCTATATTTTGTCTGTTGACACCTTCGAGCTAGCTCTACTCGCCGAGCTAGGACGAATGAAAAAGTGCCGAAAATGGGTCGTGAAAATAGATTTATCATTACTTATGACTCAACCTAATACATATAAATATGCTTCATACCCGCCATAAATTCTCTTGTAATTTTGAAGAAATTGATTCTTGTTGCATGCAGAAGTAAAATACACAATCTTCACGTCATTTCCCACTACCGAAGAAGTTCCGATAGGTAACTTCTTTATGTTTTTCTTTTACATGTAAGCAACCAGTTCTGACACCTTCTCCCCTTTTCGAGCGGCCACTGCGGACTTGTTCAAGAATCGGAGGTGAATTTAAAGAAGCCGTCCAGGGAGATTGCGAAGCGCTTCCCGACGGGTATCAGTCTCTCCAATTCCCTCACTCTCTTGTCGTTAGAGTGATCCACTCTGACTACGAGAGAGCAGGAGAATTTGAGATACTGATACCCGTCCGGAAGCGCTTCGCAATCTCCCTGGACGGCTTCTTTAAGTGTTTGTTATTTATTACACCCGACAAGGCCATACAATTGGAAATGCGTGTTGCCACCTCTTATGAGCTGTGTGTGATACTCATATTATATTGCAGTTGTGAACTATTCATTGAAACTCCTGATCTTTGTGCTGTTCAGTTGGCCACATATTCAAACCGTCGCATCGTTACGATATCATTCACAGCAGTTCGTGAATTAGGCCATCTCACCTGTTTTCTTGCGCCAAAAACTCACACTGTTATCATAGGACACGCTGTGAATCGTGTTGAAGTTGCGTAGATCGTACTTGTACGGAACGTGGTTTCCGAGCAGGAAACCATATCGAATGAAGAGTGGTCCTGAGAGGAATTGCCTTCTTAATACCGTAATACGTTCCACGACGATAATTTATCAATGCGTTGACTCAATTCAAAAAATGTATGTTTCACAGCTAGCATAAAACCGAAGAGAAATGCAATTTACAATCGGACTTTCTTCTTTTTGAAAATTTCAAACTATAATATAAGATGACGTTTATAGAAATATGATAGGGGTTTGAAGCGAAAACTACCGTACTCCATGGGACTATCGATTTATTCACCTGTTCAGCAGCGAACAAAGCTCTCTGGCACGTGTTGATGATCTGGAATCCTTCAATGTCACGGTCTTCAAACCATATCACGGGATTTTGGAAGTCGCGCGAATTCGGGAGACCGTTGGATACTGGAATACGGTTGATTTCGGTTCGAGACCACAGAACTATTTACTTTGAGGATTATTCTTAATTTTAAGTAAAAGGAAGTTAATTAACTGTTTTTTCTTATTTATACGACGACTTCGGCCTTCCACACACAATCTTTAAACAGTCGATGAAACATATAAATCGCAAGAATTATTGTTGGAAGGATTATTATTCACGTTTCACGTCATGAACGGCTATAATTTTGCCTCGATTAAATAATTCAGTCGTAGGATTACGGTAGAAACATTCCTTGTGAGAATCACCAATCGGTCCGAGATTGGGAAATACGAAGTGAGTGCTGTAGATCTCGAGAATAAACCCTATCGATAAACCGCGAATCGCGACGGAGAACTTCATTCCCTGAATCAGGGAGATATGGGATTACTGTATCCCTGAATCCTGTTGGATACGCTAGGTTAAGAAATTGATCGGGTTACGGCACATGAGGTTAGACGACAATTTCCAGAGGAGATATTAGCATTCGCCCAGCTTCTGTTTCACAGAATGATGAAAAGATATGCCCACATGCTAGAACGAAAACACACTTTTTCGGTCGATGTTTTTGCTTAAACTCCTACTAGGGTTCCATAGCGGCGCAAATGTCCATTCCATTTCTCTCCCTTGTGTCTCCTTCCTCAATTCTCTTCGAGTAGAGGTCAGATGCATCGAAGACAAGACTACGTGCGGAATGTTCGACGGCATCGAGAAGGGTCTGCAACTTTAGAAATTATGATCAAGAAAAATATTCTAAATAAATGCTCACCTGGGAATTTTATTTTCAGCACAACGATTGAAAAGGGTCATTATTTATCAAAACATTACATTGTCAAATGATTCATTTGAAATGAAAAAAGAGAAGAAGGCTACAGTATCCTCGTTTTCGTTGCGGGAATCGGCAAACTCTGAGCTTCCCCCTATTCATGCATGACGCCGCACAGTGGCATTCGAGATGGGATCGACTACAGAGATGGTGCTTGCGAATGAGTGAGCAGACATCAAAAATGGCTCGGTAAAACTGTCCATATTTGAAACTCTTTTTGATCCGTAGCCTGAACCAATAACTGAATAAACGTATTAGGCAGATTCTTTAAACGGACGGAGAAACATATATGAATCTTAAGAATTATTCTTGGATGGATTATTATGCACTGCATTCGTCGTTCGTCTATTCTCCGCGGAGCGGTTGTCTCTATCATGTGATAGACGACCGCTCGGGAGAGATTAGACGATTAACGAATGCACTAAAAGCATCGAATGCGACACCCTAGTATGTAACATTTCACCAGAAATCAATCGTACACATCGGATCGAAGACCTTCGATGAACTCTTACGTATGCCATGAAACATACTTCAACATTTTTATCTTCAGTACCTAAAGGAGGGCCTCTTCAGATAACAACAGAAGCTGGTCCAATGTTCGTCTCTCCTCTGCAGATCGTCACCATTCCCCAATTACCGTGACCCGATCAATATCTTGTCCTGCCGTATTCCACCTGATTCAGGGATACTGTAACCCTAAGTCTCCCTGATTCAGGGAATGAAGTTCTCGGTCGCGATCCGCGGTCTATTGAGAGTGTACATTCTCGAGATCCACTGCACGCACTTTGTTTTTTATTGTGAAATTGAGAAATGCGCCATGAAGATGGCGAGAATGATGGCGCATCCTTCCATTTCACCACAACTGCACAAATGTCCACGGCGTTCTCGCCTTCCAACAGATCATCTTGTCTTTCACCAACCTTTTGCCTCTCATCCTATTCATCTCGACTGTCACTCCATTCCACGCTCTCTCCCTTGTCTCTCCTTCCTCCATTCTCTTCGAGTAGAGGTCAGATGCATCGAAGACAAGTCTACGTGCGGAATGTTCGACGGCATCGAGAAGTGTCTGAAACAATGTTTAGGATCAGCAGCAAAAGAAGTCTAAATGAATGCTCTTCTAATAATATTTTATGTTTCACCCTTGTAATAAATCCTCTCGAATTTCCGAGAAATTAATAGCAACTTATCATAATGTGTGTGTATTTATTACACAACAACCTGCACTTCATTTCCATCTTCCGAAGAAGTTCCGATTGATGACCTCCTAATGTCCTTCTTCTCCAAGTTATCAACGAGTTCTCATATCTTCTCCCCTTTTCGAACGACCACCGCGGGCTTGTATTTATAAGAATATAAAGTGAATTTAGGTATTTGTATATTTTGAAATGACAATATGGGCACCAGATTGGAAATCTGTGTTAACTCGTCTTATGAGTTATTAATAAATTGCCTTAGTTTCCAACTAGAAATGAGCTATTAAGACAACTTAAACTTAATATAAGTTTAACAAATATTTTTCATATAATATTTAAAGATGTTGTCTTAGAAGGTGAACGAATCCACGCTGCTCGTTTTCGCTAAAAGTATCACAGAATTATGTAAAGATATGCCCACATGCAAGAACGGAAGCGCACTTTTTCGATCGATATTTTTGCTTATACTCCGACCACGAAAATCCCTGACTGGTCAAGAAAAATACGGTAGAAAAACGACGAAATATAACAGGGTCATTCGAGACTTTTGTCTCGCTGGCATTGAAATATTATATGCAACACGAAAACTATTTATTTTATTATCCCGCTCTTGCATGTGGCATCATTCTATAGTATACTTAATCGCATATTTTCTTCAATCAACCCCTCTTTCATTGAAGAATGTCGCTCAATGTTAAAAATTCTATAATCTCGAGACGATGGTTAGCGTATTCCAGGATCCAACGGTCTCGCGAATCTGCGCGACTTCCAAACTCCCGTGGCTTTATTCGAAGAAAAAAATGGTCAGAGAAAAGACGAAATAGTATGCAAATTTGACAGTGCATAGTCGTCAGCCAGATGGAGTGTGTGTACTCGGTATATGAGGCGTTATCTCAGAAAGCTGAACAACTGTCAACTGACGCTTGGCACATTGGCCAAAAGTCGATTTCACAGATTCCAACCAAAAGTTGGTCAAAAGTACTTTCGAGGATGGCGAACAAAACTGCACTTGATATATCATGTTGATTTTCCACAATAATAATATAATATTGTTATCTCCTACCTTCAGTAGTTCATTTATCCTTGCGCGCAAATGCCCTGTAGATGTACAGTAGAGTGTGGACTCGGGATCGCATTATGGAACGTTATTGACAGCCGTTCATTTCTAAGTGTCTAAATAAATTCATTCCTAACGGTCGTCTCGCACTTCACAGAGACGACCGCTAGGAATGAAGTTAGACGGCTAGAAATGAACGGGTGTCAGTATTGTATCCGTTTCGCGGTCTCTAGTAAGCATGTCGACTGTTGGTGGGGAACGGCTGTCAGTAACGTTCCATAATGCGATCCCTGGTTTGGACTCTGGCTGCCTGAAGTGAAATTATCATCATTATTTTAAATTTACTGCCAAGTATGAAACAGGGAATCTATTTCTTTGAGTAAGGTTCACTAATTCGATCTAAGGCGAGAACGCCATGGACATTTGCGCAGTTGTGGTGAAATGGAAGAATGCGCAATAATTCTCGTCATTTTCATGGCGCATTCGTTAATTTCACAATAATGGCGCAAGGGTCTTTGACCCAAATGGGCATCATGATTCTCGAAAGCCTTTGACAACACCTTTTTATACCTTTTTTAAATATGTTGGCGGCGTGAATGAAAGGCAGTGGTAGTTTTTTATTTTATTATTATTTACGTTGCGTCGACGAAGGGAGAAATATTGGTCCCTAATATTATTATATATATATGTTTCACAACTCCGTAAGTTGTCTAGCTACTTCAACGAATTTGATAGGAGCTTGTCCATATTCTGAGAGAGAAAATACATGATAACTTGCACTTGATTTCCCACTTTCATAAAAGTTCCAATTGATGACCACCTGATGTCCTTCTTTTCCAAATAATCAACGAGCTCTGACACCTTCTCCCCTTTTCTGGCGGCAACCGAAGACTGGTACAAGAATCTAAAGTGAATTTAAGTGTTTGTCTATTTTGAGCGACAATATTGACAATAGATTGGAAATCAGTGTTAACTCGTCGTATGAGTTGTGTGTGAAGCTTATATTGTCTAACAATTGTGAACTATTCATTGAAACTCCTGATTTTTTCTGCTATTCAGTTGGAAACGAAAACCGTGGGATAGTTACCGTATCATTCGCAGCAGTTCGTGAATTGCAAACTGACTCGTGTTTTCTATTACACTTGCGCCAAAGACACTTGCGCCATTATTGTGAAATTGACAAATTCGCCATGAAGATGACGAGAATTATGGCGCATCCTTCCATTTCACCACAACTGCGCAAATGTCCATTGCGTTCTCGCCTTCCAACAGATCGTCTTGGCTTTCACCTAACCATTTGTCTCTCATCCTATTCATCTCGACGGTCATTCCATTCCACGCTCTCTCCCTTGTCTCTCCTTCCTCCATCCTCTTCGAGTAGAGGTCAGATGCATCGAAGACAAGTCTACGTGCGGAATGTTCGACGGCATCGAGAAGGGTCTGAAATTATAGTTGGTATCAGCAACAAAAAGTGTTCTAAATAGCTGCTCACCTAATAATGATATACATAGATATGTTTCGAAATTGCCACAAATTCACTTGATATTTCTAGGAAATTGATGAGAGTGTATTCTATCGTCTATCCTTCAATAATATACACAACAATAGGGTGTCCTAAATGGGAAAATATTGACAGCTGGTCAAAATTTGCATCATTTCTATGTCTGCGTTTTTAATCGCCCGGTCGTGTTTTCAGTTCGAATCCACCACTAGTCATGACGGCTGTCAATATAGTCCCATTTACGCACAGCCTGTCAAACAGTAGGGTTGTCTCAGCAATGAATCCGTCATCATCTTCATTCCGCCGGGTCTAACGCTGAGTATCAGCGAAAAAGTACAATTATGAAAATTCACAATGAGATCACTGAAATCACTTTTTAGCGATATGTCCCATTTACGACACCGTACACAACAACCTGCACTTCATTTCCCACTTTCGAAGAAGTTCCGATCGATGGCCACCTGATGTCCTTCTTTTCCAAGTAATCAACGAGTTCTGACACCTTCTCCCCTTTTCTTGCGTCAACCGAAGACTGGTACAAGAATCTAAAGTGAATTTAAGTGTTTGTGAATTTTGACCGACGATATGAATCTGTGTCAACTCGTCTTATGAGTTGTGTGTGAAACTCATATTGTCTGCGATTCTAAACCATAAACTCAACCCATATTTTTTCTGTTGGGCATTGACCACATATGGTGGGATCGTTACCGTTGCATTCGGAGAAGTTCATGAATTGCAAACTGACTCTTATTTTCAGTTTCTCACTTGCCCACTTGCTGTAACATCATCATGTTCTCTCCCTCGTACCTGCACCCCGTAATCTATCTCGTATACACAGATTGACCTCTGACATCTCGCCTGTGACACAAAGACACAAACACATTCTGGTATCATGGGACACGCTGTGAATCGTGTTGAAGTTGAGTAGATGGTACTTGTACGGAACGTGGTTTCCGTGCCAGGCAAGCACATCGAATGGACAGTGGTCCTGAAAGGAATTACCTTCGTAATACCGTAATCCGTTTCATGATTGATAATGAATCAATGCGCTAACTCAAAATATATAATTTATGTTTCACAGCCAACATAAATACAGTTTACAATCTTCATCAACTTTCATCTGGTGAAAAAATTAAAGCCAACTTTTCGCTAAATGAGCAACGTTCATAAGGCGAAGACTACCGTATTATTCGGTGACTATCGATCGATTCACATGTTCAACAGTGAGCAACACTCCCTGGTACTTGTTGATGATCTGGAATCCTTCAATGTCACGATCTTCGAACCAATGCAATGATTTCTCGGTGCAATGATGTTGTGCGGATAGCGCTAGGGAATAAATGGCTATTCCCATCGCGACGGGAAAACGCCGAAATCCACGACTTGCATAGATGCAGCAAATGACGAAATGACCCGTTGCCGGATGGATCAGACATCTCTTGCCGTGGAAAGGAGCCCACCCACAATGTCAACTTCATCTTACAATCTCGTACATTGTGCATGGATGCCACGCTTACTCCTAGCTGTAAACCAAGGATACTGTAACATCGTAGCAATTTAGTCGTGTTCATGTTGATGCTTATAAAGCTCTTGTAACCGCACATCAAAACAGAATTTCGACCTCGAGTGGAAAATTGGATCACGGTATCTCATCACCGTCAGACTACAGTACCTTTGGCGAGTTCTGTCCAACGGGCAGCGTGTCTGACACTTGAGTATTCGAGGATGCGAATTCGTTTCCGAATCCAGTTTGATAATGAAGCTGAAGTGCTTCCACACTCATTCAGCGAATATCCATCGACAAGAAATTAACATTGGTACTAAACTTAATAGACGTGCTGAAACTTGTTCATGCACCGATACTGTGACATCAATCATTTTTCGTGAACTCGTCTCTCAATATTTCCAAAAAAAAAGTGAAAAAAGTGAAACCTAACCACGCCTGGTCAAATTCCTTTACAATCCCGCTGCTGTTTCATTCTGAAATGGCGTGTGCCATGTTGAAGTTGCGTAGATCGTACTTGTACGGATCGTGATCTCCGTGCCAGACGACCACATCGAATGGAGAATGGTCCTGAGAGGAATTACATTTGTAATACCGTAATCACTTTCATAACTGATTATTTATCCATGCGTTGACTCGATTCAAAAGATGTATGTTTCACAGCCAACATAAACCCGAAGAGTAATGCGTTTACAATCAACTTAATATAACTTAGAGAAAAAAACCCAACATTTCCAGAAATGAGTCCACTCTGCCATGCGACCTGAAAGTATCCTACGCCAAACCCCATAGCGATAAGAAAACGGCGAAATCCACGACTTGATAGCGAGGTTTTGACGAATGTGCCGAACGGAGAGATGGTAGGGTTCTAAACTCCAAAAGGTCTGACGAGAGTGGGATTCGAACCCACGCCTCCGAAGAGACAGGCGACATAAAGACACAAACGCACAAAGGAATCAAAAGACACGCCTGAGACAACCACTTCTAGCGGATACTACTACAAGATCTGTAAATGACGTGGACCGGAAGGAAGTACATGGGGGGAAACACATGAGGCCCTTGTTTTGCGACGTTCTACGTATAATAAATCGATAGTAAAGCTCATTTCGCCGCGAGAGACACGGACGTTGAGCGAAAGTGACAGGGATGGACATTTTCGCTAAAGATGAAAAAGAATAGAATATTTAGACCTTTATCAGATGATTGAACCTTGCCGATGTAGAATACAGATGTAGATTCGAGTGTGGACACGGGCTGCCTAAAGTGGAACTTGCACACAATATCTTCTCGTGTCAAGTATGCACAGCGTGCCGAAAAGTGGCACATCCGACTGTTGTTGTAGCGCATCAATATCGCGCACAATCGTGAAACCGCGACGCGGAATACGGTAGTTATCGTTTCGAGTACACAGAACTGTTCATCTTGATCAAGTTTTTTTGTATTTATACCATAAAGCAGCCGTTCACTGGATAAATTTATTAGACAGAATATTTAAACAGACTGTGAAACATATATGAATCTCAACGATGATTGTTGGATGGATTATTATGGACGTTTTCAAGTTATGAACGGCTAAAATGTTGCCTTGATTAAATATTTCAATGGTAGAATTACGGTAGAAACATTAGCTGTGAGACTCACAAATCGGTACGAGATCCGGTAGTACGAAGTGAGTGCCGTAGATCTCAAGAATGTACCCTCGGGATGGACCGCGGATCGCGACCGAAAACTTCATTCTGTGAATCATTGAGAAGTCGGACTACTGTACCCCTGAATCCTGTTGGATACAGTAGGACAAGATATTGATCGGGTTACGGTACACGGGGGATGACTACGATCAGTGGAGAGACGACCATACGAACAGATTCTGTTGAGATTTCGAGAGGTCCTTCTTCAGGGATTGAAAGACAACAGTTTGAAATATGTTTCATCGCATGCATAACAGTTCAACCACTGTGTTCGATCCAATGCGTTTTCGGGATTCATGAGAAATTATAAATACATTCCCGTGCAATAAGTTTATCTAGTGTAAGCGCAAGAACTCCTTATTTAGGAAGATCTTTTGCTATATCCTAGAGGTCTTTATCATAATCACTAGTGAAGGTAGAAATAATGTTAAAGTGCATTCATTCTCTCTGCGCCCTCATTCATCCGTTCCTTTCTAGTGATTTGAGACGATCGCGCGATAGAGAGTAGATACAGATGAAACTCACTTTAACATTCTTTTGCCTTCGCAAATTCTAACCAAAGGGGAAATCCCCGACCGAGTTGTACATTGCCTTGTTTTTCATTGAAGAATTGAATTAATAATTGTGGATGGCAGCACCAGAATGAGACACATCAATCTTAAAGATGACAAGGGTTGCATCAGCATTGACCGACTACTTTGTATAGATAAATAGGTCAATGGGCGTGTCTCCCAAAAAGCTGTTGTCTATAGACATGACAACAAACCGATAATAGTTATGTTGGTAATTTTTTTCTAAAGTATATTGACGAGCAAACGTATTCTTGAAAACAAAGTCAATACAATCTTATAGATAAAACAAAAGGTAGAGAAAAGTAAAAATGAGGCAATCAGATAAGGCGGACTAAGCACTACTTGGAGCAATTATATTCATAAATCAGCTTCACATTATCATAACAAAATGGTCTGCAGCACTTTCCTGGACAGTCAGTTTAACGGTCTTGTCGCCCTTAGTGTAGACAGTCGTTTCACGGCCATCGAGGTTCTTCATCTCCACATAAGTTGAATTTATCATCAGATCTCGAGGTTGAAATTCACTTCGCGAAACCATCACGGACACCCTTTTCTGCTGCGGGAGCAATAAAAGAAGCTGCAAGAGTCAAATGTGATCATATGACATCAACTGCGTATTGCTAATTCTACTATTCATAAAAATAAGCGCCAAAAATATGATAGACATTATCGCAATTTCGGCCGAGATATGTCAATCCTATCATTGAAGAAAAGCGCTGAATGAGCGTGGCACACGGGAGCCGATAGTATTGCATTGCTTACTTTACAATAAGTACATAACAACGGTTGTGAAAAGTTTTTAGTGTTTTTTTAATTAAAAAAATGTTGTATACGATATTATTTCAAAATATGGTCTGGCTCCCCTTTGAATTGATGTGATACTTTACTTGAATGATGAGATTGCAGCACTTGTTGGTCACCAATCTCTTTCCACCTATCACAATATCGCTCAGGTCCCTTCTCTTTACAATTTCCTCTACTTCAGCGTCACTGAGACTGAACGGGGTAGAAAGTTGTAGATATTCAGCTCCTGCTTCGTCTCCTGAAAATATGACCATATTTTGATTTTTATGTGATATTACACAAATATTCTATATTTAAAAAGTATTGCCAACAGACTAAAAAAACTTACTAAGGCATTTCAGTGAGAATATGTTCATTTTTAGGACCAATGGGTTCTTCAGCTGGCGCAACACATCAGGGAGCTTTTCCTTTATGGCAAAATTATCATGTTCATCAGAAGTCATCGAGCATATCATTATTATGTATTTAGCATTTTGCATTACTGGCCTCACAATGTCGAGAAGTAATACGTCTAGTCTTCCTTTAATTGTTATGCTGTCGGCGCTAATATTCTTGAATGCGGCCTTGATATCATTCATATTCTGTGTCGATGAATTGTCAAATGAGTATTGCGCAGTAGAAGTGAAATTGCGACTCTTAGTCTTTACCGAAATCCTGTAATTAGTGAAATTTTCACGATTACAGGGTGCGCCATAATTACCCGACCTCGTATTATCGATGTTATATCAAGAATGTGAAAGGCTATGATCATATCATATTTTATAGTAATAGTAGGGTATATGATCCTTAATTCCCGCGCACATGCCAAAACATACCGCT
>JACMIF010004982.1:208-11373 GCA_014805445.1 Diplogasteroides magnus | reverse complement strand
TGAATAGAGGATATCGCCAATCAGTGAGAAAAGACTTGGCAAAAACCCCCTGATTTGAGAAAAACCACTTGAAATAATTCGCATGTTCAGGCACTCACCGCCTGTTTGTGGCTACACCAGTGACCCTGGTAAAGAGCAGGTGCAATGTACTTCTTAGTTACTATCCACTACCGGCATGCTCTACCCCCGTTGTAGTCTGTTTCTTGCTGTAGAAAATCCGAAACATGGAATTTTGTCACCGTAATTTCGGAAAAATGAAACAAATAACGACCATAACTCGGTTCAAAGTTGATTCCAGAAGCTCATCTTAGCGCCAAAAAATTTCTCAAAAAATACTCTTTAAGAATTGATACTAAAAGTCATAGGTCATCGAGAGAGATTTTTGGGTCATTTTTTGGTTATTCAGGCACGCACCGCTACTTTGTGCCTACCCCAGTAAACCTAGTAACAATCCTGTGCAATGTACTTCTGAAGTACTATGCAATGCCAGTGTACTTGACCCTCGGTGATGCCCGCTTATTGCTATAAAAAATTCCAAACATGGCTCTTCGTAACCAAAATTTCGAAAAAAATATTATTAGGTTGGGGAGAAAGTCTTTGTACATTTTTTGAAAGGCATCTGACTTTGTTTAGAGAAGCTGCGCATTTTCAAAGTATGTGGTTATGTATAGTAGGCAGGCATGCCATTCTGACATAAATTATGCCGGGTTGCATGCATCTTCTTTCTGCAGTTACGGCAAAAGGAAGATTTCGACCACTTCGTAGCTCCCCAATATCGGATTTCTCAATTTTTCCCGGACTTTCAAGCAAAGCTGCATATCTCGAAAATGAGAAAATTTTAGCCATTCTCATTAACGTAAGTCTATAACCATGTTAGGTGCTCATTTTTTAAATGACGAATGAATCATCCATGTTGTGGAGAAAATCGGGCTCATAATGTTAGGAAAGGATTTTTTGAGTAAATTCCACAAATAAAAAGTTCAAAGATAAATATCTCGAGAAATACGATATATAAAGCTTGTCTGATACCCTGACATTTTTTTCTTTTACTTCCTATAATATAAGATTATTTTTAGGATTAAAAAAAATTCTGACTTTTCGGGTACCAGAGTCTCCCCGAAAATGGTGGTTCTCTCATAGAACACGTGATAAGGCTTTGATTTCTGTTTGAATTTCCTACCCTAGTTGTGTGTGGTGTTTTCCTCGCTCCACTCATGAATCAATCAATTCTTTTTTTTATTTGTGTTTAAATCTATCTATTTAGTTATCAATTTCAGAATTGTCCCCTGCTGGAGGAAGTCAAACTGGCTGACCTTCGACGAACGACTGCACAGGCTGCCATCTTACCACTCATCAGAGGAGACTTCCCCGAAATCAGGAAGGTCGACTCAGAGGTTCGGTAGGGTGTACGGTAGTTCATGAACTGGGTAAGATTTCGCACAACACTAAATGAAATGTCGAGGAGAGAAAGATGATATTATTATATTATTTCAAAAAATTGGTTTCTGTAAGTGATACGATATGATGCGGTCAGTCAGACCAAAAGGCCTGTGGCTTTTGGGTAGTTGCAGCTGGGTCAAATGTATGGCAACTATGGTTAGCAAACCGGTTAATTTCCAGGCTAACAGTTCCGATAATACGACCGCGCCTTTACGTACATAAGAACTATGAAACATAACCTAAAAAAATTAATCATTCTGCCAACCAGAAAATGTCAGAAGTCACAACAAGAACCAGAATGGGAATGAATGAATTATTTAAGACAATATCTTCGCAGATCGCACTGAAGGTGTGCTCCGCGTGGAAGTTGGCTGATGTGGCGCACACTCCCAAGCTGGAGATGGCTCGTCTGGGACTGCGACAGGAGGTCAAGGAGGAGGATACGTTGATAGTAAGTTACGGTAGTCCAATTGGGTCGCATCGTGTTGGCTAGGTCAGCTAAGCGTCAGCGTTGTCTATCTGGTCCGGGGAGTATTGATTTTGAACATCATTCAGGTGGAACTCCGCAAGCTCTTCAAGAGCGTTTTCATCAACGTCGAAGGCCCGAAGGGATACTGCAAGACGTTTCTGGAGGTAATTTATTGTTTGCGTGAATCTTATTTTTCCCTAATAGTTATGCATACTTGCCAGTTCTCTCCGTCTTGTGACACATTCAACTACAGCGTATCATATCTGATCGGTACTCGGGCAAAAAATGCTGAAAAGCCCATCTGTTTCTTTTACGGCGAAATTTCAATTTAAAATTACAATCCTGCAACGCTAATTCTACTATTGTTCAGGTGCATCGACGAGTGCCGGGCGCAGTGCCTCCTCCTAGAGAGCTCATTGAGCGAGCGAAAGCAGAGTGCGAAGGACAGGTGAGGGGTTACGGTAGCCGCATTTGTAAATACCGAGCGTACGGTAGTCATCAATTAATTGAGTAGGGATTGCTCCAATGTCCGCTTCTCTTCAGGTGCGGCACCCCACGAACAAGCCTCCCAAGATGAAGCATTACGAGGAATGGAGTGATTAGTGAAAGGATAGGAAGAGGGATTGAATGGGACAAGCTCCGCCCACTTTCCTTGTCCCTCTATTTTAGCCCCCGCCCATTGAATACGTGACACGGCCAAAGAAAATACAACATTTCCTGTAACTCTGGCTATTGTGGTTAGCATCTCTTCTTGTGGAGTCCCTACTAGGTAAAATTCGATTTGTGACACTTAAGAAGCCTGTTCATAAATCTAGCACCAAAAATTTTCAACAATTCTGTTATTATTATTATGATTTTTTTGTTAGTTACCGATTTTCCAGTCTTATTGAGTTAGATTACCGATTTGCCGTGCAATGATAAGGTCTAGCACACTGTTCCTATATCGTAATTGGATAAACATGTACCGAATGTTGAATCATCTTACGTTGTTCCTTGACATTTATTTGCTCTTCATCATATTGCACGAAAGACTGGCACTAGAGCAAGTGAAAATTAGGGAGGGGAAAGGAAGATTTTCATTCGTCCCTTTCTTCCTTTCAGCGCGGCGAAAAGTGAGCGCTTCGCATTCCTAGCGGTCAAATGCGAAGCGCTTCGTATTTCTTTTGAACAAGTGACACAGCTGTGATTGAAAAAAGAATGACAAGGTATTTCAGCTGTGCTCAGGGAAATTAAAGCGCAAAAATAAATATATAACTGCAAATTGCTTACAAAAAATCCGTCCCACTGTCTCACACAATATTGATACCGTAATCCGAGTCATTTGAAAATCACTTCATCATCTAATGATCATTAAATCAATTAAAATTAGCACCAGACACGATGCGGGTCAATTTCTTTTCATATTAATTTCATGTCAAGTGTCTGCATAAAACGCAAAAGAAAAATGTGGTATGTGGAATCGAACCTACGTCAAAGCAAAAGGGATGGTGCGGCGCGCAAACATGATACCGACTCGGCCATCGAGGCTGCTGGAAAAGAAATGAGAAGAGGGTAAAGATATGAGTGAGAGAAAATCGAAAGAATAATATCTCGAATACCGCAGAGGCTGCTACCAATACGGTGGGGTGCTAATTTCGTGACGCTCACCGGCAGTAGATCAATCATTATTGCTTTCCCTGAGATCGCTAATGTTCTGTGAAAATTCGAGCGATTGGAACCTTTTAGGATAATTCGGCAGATTGCGATAGATACTGTAGCCTCGGACACGGTAATGAAGGCTGCGGCAAAATTCATCAAAACCAAAAAAAACCGGTTCCAAACCTTCTATCCGAAATAGGCATATTTAAGCCAAAAATCTCAATTTACCATCTTTGCTTTAAAATAAAAGGCAGCATCGAAAAGAAATACGAAGTGCTTCGCATTGCGTGCGCGAAAAGCGAAGCGGTTCGCATTTGTCGCTAGGAATGTGGACCGCTCACTATTTGCGCGGCGTGCAATGAAAACGCTATTAGCGCTTCGCTTTTGATCTTCCTTTCCCCACCCTAGTGAAAATCATATTAGGGTGTCCCACCTAAAATGTCGTTTTTTTCACAATTGTATTTTTCATTAGAACAATAATTATAACAACCATGATGAACCAAATGTGAGTGTCACCACCCTCATACGTATAACGGGCAAGCTCATGATTACATGCCTCCAATAGTGGGCAGAGCGGCTCTTCATCCAATTGTTACGGCTGACATGAGCCAACGTCTTCATTCGATTTCCCTTGAAGTAAGAGGCTAATGATCGAAAGATGTGGTGGTTGCACGAGGAAACATCCGGAGAATATGGAGGATGTTAGATCTGCGCGATTCCCTGCCTACGCTGGTCATTTTCGCCACATGCGGCATCGCCTTGACAATCAAACTTCGAATGAATTTTGCCTTGCAGAAATGGAGCGAACCCTTCTGGTAGCCTCCTCCTGTTCCTTACAGAAGACATGAGCAGTAACTATTCCCCTCTGAGAACTTTCCCCTGTGTGTCGAAGAAAAGTATCTGCTTTAACTGATGTCTTGTAGGGTGGTTAGATCGCACACCGCACTGTGCGGCCCATTTCGCAGTCAAGTAGATCAAAACCGCACGTGTGCAGGTCTCCATTCCTACCCCTTCCCCGTAGCCGCACATGTGCGGGCCATTCCCGCACAGGTGCGTTTGGAGGAGAGAAACAGTCACTAGCGCCTCCATCAGTTCACTGTAGCGCTATTATCTCTTTCGACATTAACTATATCGATTTATAGTCAACATTAAAGCTGCGGCCCCTATCAAGGCGGTCAACTTTTGTGTTTACTGCAACTCTCTACAGTGACGTTGAACTGAGTTCTAAAGGGGACACTGTTTCAGTCGATGGAAATCATTTTCGCTTTAGAACTCAGTTCAACGACATTGTAGAGAGTTGCGGTAAACATAAAAGATGACCGCATTGATAAGAGCTGCACCTTTCATGTTGAATATAAATCGATTTAGTCGAAGGTGAAAGAGAAAATAGCGCTACAGTGTACTGATGGAGGAGGATGTACAGCACCTGTGCGGGAATCGCCCGCATATGTGCGGCTACGGGGAAGGGGTAGGAAGGGAGACCCGCACACGTGCGGTTTTGATCTACCTTCCAGCCGAAAGGGGTCGCACAGTGCGGTGTGCGTGTGCGTACTAACCACCCTAGTGTCTTGTATTTGTGCCGCACTCAACTAACACGCGTTCGTACTATTTACTTATAGTTTATCGGTGCACAAAGTCAATAGTACGGACTCAAAAGCTAATCAAACAAGATGCAAGGAAACAGAAAGCGGGACTCGTACGAGTCTATAGACAGTACCGCCAAGTGGCTTACACACTCTCGTGCGAGAGTATGTAGTCAATAATGAGATGAGAGAACAAAGATGAAAGAATAGTAATGCTACCAACAATGAAACTTAAACTAACAAACTCCTGATTGCGGAATGAGTGCAGCGGGATGGAGTGCAGCCCTTCTGGCCGAAGTTCTGCTCGGCTTATACCCATTTCGTCCCACCAGACGGGAAAAACTCAAACTTGGGTAATTAAGACGCATTTTGTCCAAGGATCGGGGAGGGGCGGTCAAGAAAACTCAAAATGTAGCTAGAACCATGAAACTTAATGGGTATGTACCTCTTGTGAATGTTAGCGATCCACATTCGTGAGAACCGGATCCAGACCTAATTCACGGTTCCGGAACCGGATTCATGTCAAAAGTTCGGAAGGTCATAACTTTGTTCAAAGTTAAGCTACAGGGCTGTCGAAACTATATTCTTGCTCCACACGTCAAGATCAGCAAAAATAGTCCCCGGAGTCGAGTTCGTAACTCTACTCCTAAGCGTGTTTTTGGAGATGCATCGTCGGAAAACCGCTCATTTCTCCGCATAAGAGCCGAGTGCGAAAGCTAGATCTTCGCATATTTTTTTCTATATGCCTATGGCGTCCTAACGCCCTTTAGCTAGCATCGAATATCCGTACCCTAGATATCGAAAATGGATTGTTTACAAATTTGAGCCCGCACACCGTTGGTCACCATTCTCGCTCAGACCATCACAACTTCCTTCAAAGTGAATATTCAGCAAAAGTGAGCAGTTATTCTTAAAGCTCGCGTCGTCAGCTACAAAACAGCCCTTGCGAACTTTTCTCCTATCTGCCAGATATGGCCAGTAATTATGTATTTTTCATAGTTGTAGTGAATTTATGTTCCGAACTTTCTCATTTTTCTATTACCAAGCGAAATTTCCCCAAGACAGGCAGCCCAGGATATGAAAGCCGATGCAATTCTACACAACATAAATTTTTAAGAAAAAAATTCAATCATGTGTTTTTTGGGAATTTGAGGTCAACGTTGCATGATCACCCCAATTTTTAGTTGCAGAACAGGTTTGTTCCACCGAAGCGTGGCGCTCTTCGCATGCGTAGCTTCAAGAACTATTTTTTCTTGATCTACGCGTTGCGGGGTGTTAACAGTGATATATGACACTTGGATCCCTAGGTGGTCATTTTTTCACTTTTCACACCATGGCCCAAAACAAAAAAATGCACACCCCTGATTGGTATACAGTACCCATTTCGCAATATGTATTGCACCGTTTTTTGAGCCTTGAGTAATCCATAGTGTGCTTTCAGAAGACGTCGCATCATATTCGACGACAGCGACGATGACGATGTAGATGTTCCGTTCGTCCAACGCCGACGGCCCCGATTGAACAGCTATGATCACGAGAGGGAGGATGGTGAGTATTTCTAGCATCTTCTCCAATCAAAGCGATCAAAACCTATCGGGATCCCGATCACTAGACCGCACCCGCGCGCTGTATTGTAAAATAAATGACTACCGCTATCGGGATCCCGATAGCGCGAAATGCTCTGATACGAGAATCCTACTGGCAAACCGGTAGTATGTGCTATAGAAATCGGTAGTATTTTTTTCGTTATGTACAATCTGAAAAGTGACAAGAGTGATTTCATTGCAGAAGTGGAGATGCTCACGGACGAGTACGGTGACTGCACAGCCTGCATGACATCCGATGTCGCGAATCCCAAGGGATGCACCACGTGCAAGCAAATGGTCGGATGCAACTCGTGAGTCTTTCCTATAGAACATGAAAATGCAGCTCAATATAGTTCGGACATGTCTAGCTTCTTTTTACTTACATAGGTAGCATGAATGTGAGTGCAAGTAGACTTCTCTACAACTTGAAAATCCTGCGACAAGTACCGCAAATACTGGGAGTACCGCGAGTACTGCGGGAAGTACCGCAGGTACCGGGACTTGCGGTACTTCCTGCAGTACTTGCGGTACTCCCAGTAGTTGCGGTACTTGTCGCAGGATTTTCAAGTTGTAGACTTGGAAGAATGACTACTCAATACGAACAAGCAACCTTTTCTGACGTGTTCCATGTACTGGTTCAGGTGCACGAGGCGCTGGTTCAATGCGGCGGAGCTTGGGGTAAGTCCAACGGTCTTTTTAGCTTTTATCTAATCGTAAACCAACCGGAATATAGTTTCCTTATACTCAATTGCATCCATCTAACCTATCTGTATAGGAAAATGATTAGTCCAGTTGTCATTAGTCTAACCTCCACTGAGCGTTTGTCTCTTCGTGCTATAGGCAATCGCTCTTCGGAGGTTAGACGAATGATAAATGCACTAATTGCTTCCATAAGAGAACCCTGTATATGAGGCAGATAGGACTGAGTAGCGCATTATCGGGGTATCACGTTAGTTAAATAGCGAAACCCGTTCAGAACAAGTGCTGCCCATTGTGCCGCTCTGCCTGAACTGGACCTGAGCCCAGCGTGAAGGACATGCACGCGATTGTGAGCGAGAGCGACGGTGCTGTGACTGTCGCAGCTACGGCAAATTAAGCGTTCCACTCTTCTAAGCGTAAAATCACCAACATTTTACACATGTTTTCCGTGGTAGCTACTGTAGTAATATCTTTTTTGCGCCACAGAAATATTCTGTCATTATAAGTCAGTTGTTTGATACCTTCTGTATTATGCATCCCATATGAACTGTTGATGTTGCCTCTATATCTCACATTTGAAACATAATCCAAAATGAAATAGCACGTAAAAGTGAGAGACCAGGATGGCATTCAGATGTGAGACTCGTAATAGTAATAACAGTTCAAATAGGATGCAATATAAGCCAGCTTTTATCTTCATGAACTCAGTGCACGCCTCGTTCTCCATTAATGACCATACCACTTCTAGCTTTAACATTGGTCAGGATTTGACAGTTTACTTTTCCGTTCCTACTAGCGATACAAATATTTCGGTAGTCATCGTTTACCCCACCCATCACAGTCCTACCATTGTATCTAACATTGTCGATTTCCTTATTTGTTCCGTGGGAAATGGTTTTTACAGTCAATAGTTTCATGCTTAATAGGTGGTGGTTTCATAGTGTTTAGAACAATGCACTTTCGTACTCAAACTGCCAACCATAGTAGAGACCCTTTGTTGGATTTCCGAAGACGGGTGCGCCATGAAAATTTGCGCCACGATCATGAAAAGAACACTAACTCATATTAGCAACATATCCAGCTCTAAAGCGGACATTACAGACATAACGAAATGGCCCGCAAAAATGGGAGAGACAGTCGCTCAAAAGACGTAACGAGCGTACTATATACAAAGTACAGCCAGGATGCATGTAATTGGGCATGCACAACATTGATAAACATTTCAGTTCGTCCATGGAGATCCGACGATGCAAGTCATCGTCCTAGTTGAATGCGCTCTCTCCACTCTCTGAACTTTTTTCCAATGTATTCGAGTACTTGGTCCAGAATTTCCTATGATGCTTACATCAATTTTCACAAACAATTTGTCTTGTTTAATAATTTGTTGCCTATGAAGAATGCAATATTGTGTGTTATTGTGTGTGAATATGTATGCGACAGGAGTGAGGAGTTGGATAAAGGAGGCAACAACAAGGAAATTCAAATGGGCGGATGGAATGAGGAAAATGGAAGGAGATCGCTGGGCTAGTGCTATGCACCGAAGATTCAGTTGAGAAAAGCGTTACGAATTTGCATATATTATGGCTTTTCAATGCTTACAATTTGAAAGATAAGCTCTCTGTCTCAAAAAAACCGTTTCTCAAAAAAATTCGAATTTCAAAAGTTACTGAATACTGAAATTTTGAATTTAATATTCGAATTCCTAAATTTCTCATATACCGATTTGCATGAAAATTTCGTTGCTTAGGTTTTTCGGCAAGGCAAATCGATTAAGCCTGTTTCCAGAAGGGTATATCTTCGAATAACGGATGATCAATAATCAATCAATATCAATCAATAATCCCCGGATCTCAAAAACTTCACCATTCGATTCCTCATCTGTCAATTAGCCTGGAAAACACTTGATCTCGACAAAATATGCTCTATTTGAGCCGAGAGGGACATCGAAAGAGGGCAATTCCACCGGAAAGAAAAAAAAGCACGCGTCTGGGGTCCCTAACTATAGTGTTCGGACCCGGATGGTGGAATACGAGCGACCAGGAATGGAAGACCAGCCTTGATAAGCATATTCTAACATATGACAACTGATAAACTTTGAACAGGTAGCATCAGTAAGAATATTTGCCAATTTTTTAAATATGGCAAATTCTTGCATATTTTTTCTCTTTCTTTTCCTATAGGAAACGGTTCAAGGAACACGTATGCGCTATATGTAGTACTCGCCTCCCTTATTATAACTAACTGCCTAGTTATACAGCCACTTCGTTATAAAGAACATAATGAATGCATTTACAAGAAAATCAAAACTGGTCCCGACTAGCATATTACCAGTTTTCACGAAAAATGTATTATTATTTTTATTTGTGCTCTCACTTGTCAACTTTAATAATTATTATTGGTTATTAACAGTACCAGAGTGGGATATTAACCTGCGCCCATATCGTTTAATTTCGTTTCCTTTCCGCCAAACTGTACGTATATTTCTAAAAGCGTTACCTGTTTGACTGGTTTTACCTTTTCCATCAGAACTTCGTAGTCATAGCACAGAATTAAAAGCCCTTCTAGAATGTGCTGAGGGTAGTTTCCTTGTTTGATAAAACCCACTAGTCAGCATGCATGCTTCGCTTGAAAGTCCATAAAAAATCGAGAAATCTGATGTTGAGGAGCTGCGAAGTGGTTTAAATTTTACTTTTTATCATATTTACTAACGATGTAACAACCGGTATGTTGTGAAATGAGAGTAAGGGGAACCACTAATATGATGGCCCTGCCCCGCAGCATAGCCTTGTCGGAGCGCCGAGTTAGAGATCACGCAATCGATCTGCTAGAACTTGTGCCCCCAACCTAATACTTTTTTGGGTTTACTTTTTAATTCGCGTTAACGACGTCATCGACGGAAACAACGGTATCCTTCGAGGCGGACCATGGCCTCCCCATTCCTCCAACCCTCCTCGTCTCGGAATGGAATCTTCCTCTGATGGGACTAGCCAACAAAGCGGAGTATGGCCACATAGATAGATAGATATTTATACGTATTGAGACAATAAAACTCAAGAACGCGGTGAAAATTATTATTAATAATAGTAATGGGAATTGTAATTTCGTTTCCTTTCCGCCAAACTGTACGTATATTTCTAAAAGCGTTACCTGTTTGACTGGTTTTACCTTTTCCATCAGAACTTCGTAGTCATAGCACAGAATTAAAAGCCCTTCTAGAATGTGCTGAGGGTAGTTTCCTTGTTTGATAAAACCCACTAGTCAGCATGCATGCTTCGCTTGAAAGTCCATAAAAAATCGAGAAATCTGATGTTGAGGAGCTGCGAAGTGGTTTAAATTTTACTTTTTATCATATTTACTAACGATGTAACAACCGGTATGTTGTGAAATGAGAGTAAGGGGAACCACTAATATGATGGCCCTGCCCCGCAGCATAGCCTTGTCGGAGCGCCGAGTTAGAGATCACGCAATCGATCTGCTAGAACTTGTGCCCCCAACCTAATACTTTTTTGGGTTTACTTTTTAATTCGCGTTAACGACGTCATCGACGGAAACAACGGTATCCTTCGAGGCGGACCATGGCCTCCCCATTCCTCCAACCCTCCTCGTCTCGGAATGGAATCTTCCTCTGATGGGACTAGCCAACAAAGCGGAGTATGGCCACATAGATAGATAGATATTTATACGTATTGAGACAATAAAACTCAAGAACGCGGTGAAAATTATTATTAATAATAGTAATGGGAATTGTAC
>JACMIF010004981.1:0-11373 GCA_014805445.1 Diplogasteroides magnus | reverse complement strand
TGCGGTAATGAAAGTTACGGTAATGTTGCGGTTGAACTTGTCTTGTCGAGTACTATCTACATGCTTTTGGTTTGGGTCTCGTCGCCTCCAGAAGCGCTTAATGACAGTGTGACAGGCACAACCTGCAAGTCTGACGCGCTGTGCAATGCACTCACGCCAAAGGTCCTTCCACTTCTGCCACTCCTCTATTAGTTGCTCTTTCGACGAGCACCTCAAATATATGACTAGGAAGGGACATGCAAGCGAAAGTTCATTTTTCTGCCGTCTAATTCGCTCGGAGCGGTTGTCTCTCTGATGTAATGGACAACCGCCCGAGTAAATTAGCCGACAGATAAATGCACCTATATGGCACAAGTTTCTAATCAAATTTTGGAAATTACTAACGTAGGAATGGGCGTCTTCATTCGATCGTAAATTGATTCTAGATTGTTTCGTAAGCGGTTCAACATAACGCAGCTTCATAAGTGACAAAATGCCGATTAACTGTACAATGTGTCGTAAGTAGTTGGGCCATGCGTCGCGGTTGCGTAGCGGACATGTTACATATATCTTTGTTGTGAAGTGGAAAACAAGGGACGCAGAAGTATTCCCCTTGCGAAATGAACTCGATTTCGTCTCTCCCTTCCGAAATTATTATTTTAATATGTCGCTACCTATCTTTGCCTGAGATCGAAGCCATCCGTCAAGTAAATAATAATCTAAACGACATCGTGGATAAAAATCACGATGTTTTGCTATCAAACAAACTTGGATTATTGATTGGCCCAGAATTTAATGACAGGGAATATTTCATCAACTGCTTTCAACGTCAAGCACCATTAAAAGTAAGATCAACTTTAAAAAAGAGTTTTGTTGGCGTTTTATTTTGAAAAAAGGGAAAAGATAAAAGGAAAGATGTACTCCTGTCAAGCGCATGCGCTGAAGAAGGGAATCTGCTGAGGCAGTTACTTGCAGGAGATTCGAGATCGGTGCTCCCTAGCCATTATTATTGTGGTAATCGGAGTTGAAAGTCTGCCTCTATATGCTGGCGTGAAACCTATTCAAAATCATGGCTAACGGTCAGAGAAACGACGAAATAGCACGCAAATTTGAGAGTGCACAGTCGTCAGCCAGATGAAGTGTGTGTACTCGGTATATCAAGTTGATTTTCCACAATAATATCTCCGGTTTTATACCTTTGAAAATGCAAATATTATTCAGGAGCGCTCAACCAGATACCATTTTGTTGGCAATTGCTGCACATCAGTTTGGACCGAAATGAAGATTACAAAAAGGTGGAAGAAGGAACTGAACAGTTCTTATGTCGGAAAGACTGTGGAAGAGTGTGGGCGATTCTACTTGCGTACAGGTATTATTTGCTACCCAATACATAACATCGACGAAGAAATTAATCATCCTTACCCTTTCAAATATATAGAATATAGCTTTTCAAGGTCAGTTCTCCACTATCAAATTGCGGGGAATTGAGATCTTCGATTCATTAGCGGATGCTATTGAGCCTATGTTAGCAGAAAAATACGAGGTGATCAAACTTTTCAATTTACAACTTGGAGAGTACAGGAAAATATATTATTTTTGCCTCCGCTTGAAAAACCAGTTAAGAATTTTTAAAACAAGTAGTTCGCTCTCCCATTTAGCCATGAAATATTGAATTAGAATGCTGGAGTCGCTTCATAGAGTCCGGTTATGACTTCTTTAAGGTTGAACCGGCTGTAGTGTACCCAGAAATGGATCAAGACCCCATATTTCCGAATTATCAAATATCGCCGCTCAACCGACTGCTTCGTGGAGCGACATGTATCAAAGGTGCGTAATTTCCTCGTGATTGACCGAGTAACTTGTCAAGAGGTTAAAATAGCTACCCATTATGCAGACCGATATTGCAGGACGGATCAGGAATAATCGGTTGAGCGATGATTTTGTGTCATTTCTCAGCAGTGGCTCGAAATTGGCCCATCTACAATATCTGGAGTTGACCTATGTTTACAGGTCGGGGACTCATAAAAATAATTTGTTGAATCGCGATCGGAAATGGGAATAAGTGCGTTGTGTGAGTTATAGTGTCAGTTAGGCTAAACATAAGCACTTATCTTAAAGGAGCTGTGGCACGAACATTTCAAGTATAAACTGGATGTGCTGTTTTATTAGTCTAGTAGGGTAATGATGATTAGTGAAAATCCCATATTTGTAAGTCTTTCCTCTGATGAGATACGCGTCGGAAAGTAAGAGAGTACTGTACGTCTGACGGATCTTTGATCAAGGAGGAAAGGGGTAAAGAGAGGAGAGGGAAGACGAAGAGAGGACGAGAGACCGGTAGATCAAAGGAGAGGCCAGAGAAAGGAGACGGCAAAGGGGGCGAGGAAGCGACCTTCGTAGGCTCTAGAGTGAACGGAAAAGAGAGAGAGCCCAGAGAAACCAAGAGCGATCTACAGTACTCAACTGAGCGCTCAATTCAATCGTTTCAAGAGTGAATCCTTTCGAATGCGAATATTTTGAAGCTCCTAGAAAGCTGAGGAATTGATCTTGATAAATAATCTTTGTGTTTTTGCTCTCATAAGATCGTACACTTTCGCATATAACAGAATAAAAGTTCGTGGCATAGCTCCTTTAAATCCCTATCAAAAGTAAGGGAAAATGTTTCGGCTTTCGAGGTGTTTCACATCGGCCGAGAGCTGCTATTTGTAAGGCCATCTGTGTAGGGCAACCGAGCAATGAGAAGTTAAGGTTCCACTACAGAGTTCCCTATTACGTGGTAATTCTTCCGATTCTCAGAAGTTTATGATGTGCCTTTTCAGCCGCGACGTGGAGGAATTTGTGCGAAATTGCGCCATACGACGCGTTAGACTGGACTATCGCCACCTTCGGGTCGATTATGAACAAATCAGGAGAGCCATTCAAGTGGGTGTTAAGTATGGTTGGCAGTTTGACTACATTGTGAATTATGTTCGCAATGCTGGTGCATATTTGAAGACATATCCTTTATGAAACATAACGCACAAGACAGTCATACTGAAAGCCAAACAGACAAACATTAAAAATAAATCCTACCTCAAGGCGCAAGTGCTTAGGTTATTGATTTATTTTCTTTAGTATTTCTCTATGTTATGGCTGGGAAATTTGACTACGTTATTTTAAAAAGCTGCTGTACATTTGAGGATATGCCCTCTGTGAAACATAGCCCATAACGTAAGCAAACTGCCAGCCATAAGACAGACACAAGAACAATGATCGCTCGGAGTGAAAAGAAAAGAGAAAATTTGCTAATCAAATTGAGCAGCAATGACTAATTGTAAGGCATGTTCTGACCGCAGCATAACGCAGTCGCTAAGGATTTTGATCAGCTGGAAATTCTATATATTTTCAGATTTTACTCCACAACTCCACTATCATGCAGCTAACCGTAATCCATTTTGGTGGGCTTCCCCAATAATTTGCAGTTGCTTGAAATGCAACTAGATGATGAGATCATCGATGCTGAAAAGAATTGTACACAGTACATTCTTCGAGATAGAATTGTCTTGCTATCGTTTGGTAAATTTGAAGATTCTATTCAAGGCGAGCGTCCGACTTATTGCATTGAATCAGGGAATTTTGACTCCTGATCAGAAATTTCAATTGTTAAATGTTAAGCACCACATATATTATGGTTGGCAGTCTGGCTACTTTATATGTTAAGTTTCAAGGCTATATTTGAAGATGGAAGAAGATGACAGATAACACATAAAGTAGTCAAACTGCATGACCCAACGCACACTCTGGGGACCATGCGTTCCTTGTAGGATGTCGCATCCGAGTCTTTTGGTGCATTTTTCATGTCTGATATTATAATATCAGAGTTGCGATTGTGTATGCATTATATAGAGAAAATGCCCCACTGAGAGTAGAGAAATGGCGAATGCACTTAAAGACTCGGACGCGACATCCTAGTTCCTAGTCATTTCTCCAGAAGCAATGAATCAGGAGTGTTTTATTCAAGAATTTTCCCTTATCGTTTTTTTTCGGCTCCATCGGTCAATATAGATTTATACAATAAAATGAAATTTAATTTCAATTGTAATTTAAATATAAAGATTAATTTTGTATAACAAATGTCATTCAAAGTGAAATGCTTTATTGAAAACAGCAATGATTTTTCTAATGCAAACTGTGATGAGTTTTTATTCGTTTTATCACTTCATTCTTCTCCTCGACCCGGTGTTCTCTCTGATCAAGATAGACAACGACCGCTTGGAGCGAAGCGAGACGAAGGACGTCTATTCGCGCGATAGTATGGTTTCGCTAATGGGTAGGGATCGCATTTAGGAAACTTTTTCGGACTTCCGAAAATCACAACAAGGGCGCGAGTATCACTTCATTATTTTCCATTATTTCCAAAAGAGCACATTCATCCCGCGCTCCATCTAGTCTACTTTTTACCCAACAATAATGCTATCACTATTGGCATCGTTGTTTGAAGCATGTTACTGGCAATTGTGACGAGTGCTTATCAGGCTCTGTATTATGACATCAACTTATACACAAACTACACAAATACTCCAATCAACGTCCTAACTCGACGGCTCCATACATGCAATGACAGTAGGACTTTTGGAACGACTTTCATCTGTGCCCTCATCCGACCGGTCGTCTATGATTAGCGAGAAATTATGATTCGCCGGAGCGCATGGACGAAAAACGCTCCATAGGTCGTTCCCTAAATGACAATGAGTGTAATCCTTTCCACAAGAAACAGGAGTCGAGCAAAACATTGTGGCATGCAACAATCTAAAACATTTTTTCGCTCAGATGGAAAACATGGGACACTGGGATGGTCATCTAAAATTCTTTTAAAATTATCTGGGATGTGATTGGTTTCCATGCCAAATATAGCATTTGAAACAATGTGTTTGTAAGCAATTTGCTTCAAAGGACAGCGTTTAAATGATAAGAGTTCAAAGTCTTTCTCGCACTGATATATTTTGCATTAGGGGAATGAGACCGCGTCACGTGACGCCGAGCGAAAGGGTAAAGTAATTTTGAATGATGTCGCAAATGAACCGGAGGTCAAACAATTTCTAAGTTTTTGGCTCCTCTGTGTAGCGGCTTACAGTATATTACTTTTCCCGCTCAAAAAGTTACAGTATCTGCTTTATATATTAGAACATCTCGCATCCCATTGCATGCGGTCGACCGTACCGAATGAACGCTTTCACATTCACCCCGCTTTCTATCTGCCTACTCTACCCTTTACCCAACATTAATCAATCAATCGATCAACCAATCAATCAATCAATCAATCAATTTATCATTCAACGCGGGGCGTGATGATTGAGGTTAGTCTTCCAATCGCGATCTGACATATTCCACCAACTGGCTCCGAATACTCGCTTCAAGTCGTCTCGCCATCGTGAGTGGGGTTGTCCTTGTGGTCTCTAACATTAATACTATCACTATTCGCAGCGATATTTGAAGCATGTGACTGGCTTGTGTCTAGGGTTCTCTTGTCGAGACGTTATTGACAGCCGGTGATCTCATAGCCATGTAACTTAATTCCCAGCGATTGTCTCTGCGAAGTGAGAGACAACGGCTAGGAGGTCACCGGCTGCCAATAACGTCCCGATAAGAGGACCCTACCTGTGACTGTCTTATCAGGCTCAGTTTATGATACCAACTTCACTACAAAAGACCCACTATATAAGGATGACACAATTAATGCTGAAAAGAGCCCAAAAGGCCGAAAGATCATTCATTCGAATTATTCGTTGACTGTGAAATGTTTTTTGCATTCTACGTTTCAACGCTCTCTTCTGTGATTTTTCTCGATGAAAACAGCAAATTACGTCTTCTTATAATTACGCATCCTATCCGAACTGTTATTCCTAGTACGCGTCTCACATCTGGATGGTATCCTGGTCTCTCATTTTTACGTGCAATTTCGTTGCTTAGTGATACGTTTCAGCTGCGAGATATTCTAGACCAGCAGTTTATAATGTATTGTAGCTATGAAGTCCGTTATTCTCCTGTGCATCTTTGCCAGCATGGCTATGGCAGCACCCGCAGAGGTTCGTTCACTCACACAGAAGAAATACTGCCAATCCCCTCCCATTCAGTATGAAACTGCGAAGCATTGATCGTTAAAATTGCCAGCATTGACAGTTTATCTGTCACATATTGCAGTTTGAAAATGGCTGGGGAAATGTCAGTTGGAAACTCCCAATATTGGCAGTTCTTTTTCTGTGTGTCTACCGTCTGATGAAAAATGTTGCATTGACCAGGGCTTCCTCCAAGACTTACTGTAGCCAACATGTGGAAAAAATTCACATATTTGATATTTACCTCTAGTGCTAAAACATTATCGCCTTTCGTCTGGCGGTGAATTGGCTTATGTAAGGTTTTTGCAAGTGTAATCGGGCTGACATTAGCACAATTGTCGTCATTCTTCTCCTCATCGCGATTATCTAACTATATTGTTGAGAACAACGCGCTGGAAAAGAATAACGGCAAATTTGCTGATGTTAAAGTCTATGTACTGTTCACTCACACAGTATGCTTCGTACAGGCCAATCCTCGCGACCTCATTCTTGGCGGACAGCTGTGTGCCGCTTGTGAGGATGTATACAATGTAAGCTTGTGTGTTAGCCTATTACGGTTCTCTCAATAATCACATCTTTTTCTACCTTTATTGGATTTACAGTTACCATCTAATACTGGCATGTAGATATAGACTGGTGATCGCATTATGGAACATTATTCACAGACGTACCGAAATTGACGGCTGTCAATAACGTCCCAAATGCGACATCCTAGGAAAGAGCTTGTTGCCAACCTAGGATGCACCCCGCAGTGGAGATGCGTTCGTCCCCCCACGATCAGGCTACAAAAACGGTCAATGAGTAGGTATGCTGATTTCTTTTATTATTCATTTTTCTTTATTCCCACTAATGTTTTCCGTAGAAAACCTATTACAAACGACTCTGTCAGTATGAGGCGATTAAGAAGCGTGTTGCGAAGCTTGTCTAAAGCGATCATGTGCGCTTGGTCGATATTAGGCTGATTTGACTGGCAGTGCTTAACATCCAAAGAAAGCTATCGTTTTGAGGTGGACAAGGCGTGCCCTAACTATGGAGTGCTAGCGTGCCAGTGCAGCACGTACCTCCACGGGGTTGGTCGTTGCTCATTTCATTCGTGCTACACCTCGAAAGAAATGCACGCATTATTTGTGATTGTTACTAAACGTTTCTAAGACGGGAATTTTTATGTGAGAATGTTCATTTCTCATTCGTTCTATTCCATCGGAGCCGTTGTCTATAACATGTGAGAGACGACCGCTCTTTGGAGATTAGACGAACGAGAAATGAACTTTCTTGCATAAAATTATCGTTTTAGAATCACTAATTGTGACTTAAATAATGACGAAATTGCTGTCGGCCGGAGAAATCGCCACGCTGATCGCGAAGAAAGGACATACAGCTCACGACGCGTGCAGCCGACTGTCTTACTGCTCATAAGAGCATCGGAAGAACTCTCAAATCTCTTTGATATGATTTATGATTTCAAAATAAAAACAATTGACAATTGATATACTGGCAGCAACTGAGAGTGACTTTTAAAAAATTGTTCTGTCTCCAAAATAATTGCCCAATTGTCAAGTCAACCTTCGCTTCTTCAAGTAGGGCGGGAGTAAAGTAAGTTTACTATAAAAATAGGATAAGGCGTCCATTGCCGTTACTTATATTCACTCCTACTCTTCGTCATTGACGTCTGTTGCGTCCTCGCCATCGGGTCATTGCCTGGAAGGATTACGTTCAAGATTGACAAATTGAACATGACACGGGATTTCATTACGGCCCATCCTCTAATACATTATAATATCTCAGTTGTCGAATAGTATAGAAGAACGGAAAACAGATGATGATTTAAAAGATTCACTCACATTTTGTTCTTCTTCCTTCTTAAAGGAGCCACAAAGGGAGATTTATTTGCATGCACTTTCGGGATCACTTCTCTCCAATTCGCTTACTCTCTCGTTGTCTGAGTAGACCGCTCTGACGACGAGAAAGTGGGGGAATGGAGAGAAGTGATAACGAAAGTGCATGCAAAACAATCTCCCTTTCTGGCTCTTTTAAGAGAGCCAGACAAATCAGATGCATGGTTCGATCTCTACGCCTTTCCGACACCTCTACCCAGACCTCCTCTCTTCTCCAGCCTATTCAGAGATCCCCTTTTCTGTAAGCTAGCCCTAGACTTTTATGCGTGACAGAAAGTATTCACAGATCGTTCCAAATATAAAATACATAACAAGAGGCGCTTTCAATTTATGGGCGAAAAGTTTGTAGAACAACTCCCTTAAACATATTTAAATATATTTCATTCTTAAAGAAGCCGTAAAGGGAGATTTATTTGCATGCACTTTTGGATATCACTCTCTCCAATTCCCTTACTGTGCATGCAAATAAGTCTCCTTTTGTGGCTCCTTTAATCCTCGTCATTCTCGACTGCGTTCCCTTGATACGTGCCACGAGCACTGAAATGTTACTATGGTATTCAAGGCACACTCGCTGAATACGGTCGTGCATATTCAATACCGCGCTCCTATGAAAAGCCGTTTTCCGATCATTTCGAACTCTTAGCTATCGATGTTTGTGAAATAATTTTCGTCATGTTATGGTCATTTTGATCGCGCACCTTTCGCAATGTTGAAGACTCCTCCGGTATTCTCGTCGCACACGCGACATTTCTTGTTCCTCTTGAACGCCTTCAGTGCACAATGGCTGCAGAAATAGTGCGAGCATCTGCAAATTATATTTCAATTCACATCTATAAACGCAATCTCTGCTCACGTATTCATAGCTTAGCACAATGTCCAGAGTATAAGACACACAAACCTGGTGACAACCGGATCCGTGAATGGTCCCTTGCAGATGGAGCATACTTCAGGTAGATGCTCCTCTTCATTGTCGAATACTTCGTAGTTCGGTTCGGGATTCTTCTTGGATCTGGAAGATAATGGATAAATATTGATCGCTTTAGTCAATTAGTGTCATAAGCCTTGCACAATAATCATAATTGATCATAGGAAAAGACTTTGAATATACAATTTCATGCAATAATCGTTTATAAGAGTCACGAATTGTTTACTGTAACAAAATCAAAATGCACCTTTTATAGTCATTTTCGATCTCCCATCCACTCTTGTAGTCGCTTCTGTCGTGGATGAATTTGCAAGATGCTACAAAAACATGGAATCATCGAATAGTGAAAATAGTGGAAAATATGTTTATTTTACTACTAAAATTGAAAGATAAATCAAATATTGCACCTCCAAATGTACAGAATCCAGTTTCGCGGAATTCCTTGCAAACATCGGGAGCGTAGTCCATTCTTACCGAGTGACTCCTGAAAGTTGTATACCGTTAGGGTAGGCAAAACGACACGATTCACGACACTGGTACGAATGAGGTACACTGCATAGTAGGCGGTCCAGACAATGAAACATCATTCTCTCTCTATTATCTCTGATGAGCGGTCGCTATCTTTCATTGTCTGGGTAAAGTATCCGCAGAATTGTCTGTGAACACAACATAGTGCAGTGTGAAGAAGGTGCACATTGTACCGAGTATTATTACCTATGGAAAGAGTGCATATTCTCTCATAAAAATCAGTGTGAACTGTGTGTGCATCATACCATGCTGGACTCTTGGCACGAGTCCTTGTCTCCGATCCTCCATCTCCATTCTTGGCTGTCTTCCTTGCAGGAGCAGCACGTTTGCGAGTGGTGAATCCTAAATGCATTCAATTGTAGATAGAAAATGAGTGCTAATACATTCAGATCATTCAGATACTAAAGACAATGATAAAGAAGTATTACCTTTCTTTCCAACATCGTTGTGGAAGATCTCGTGGTTGATGGCTGATGACTGCATTCTGTAATGAAAGGGATTAGGGAATATTAGGAATAACAGAAAGGTTCGGGGCAGTGAGATCGGTTGAACTGTGGATGTTCTTGTTCAGTAAAGAGGAGTTGTAATTATTGAGTGATTCTTGAAAATGATCATGCATGAACAGGTCATCCACAGGGTTTGAATGTGAAAGCTCGATTCCTCACGAATTCGTCACTTCCCAAGGTCATCTGTGCAGCATCGCTCGTCGGAAGACTGTTTGAACAGTATCAGATATTCTACCAGTGAAGCGCACAGAGAAAAAATACTGCCATTTCCCCTCATTCAGTTTGACACTGCCAAGCATTTACTGTTAAAAATGTCAATATTGACAGTATATCTGTCACTTATGGCAGTTTCAAAATGACGGAGGGGGAATGGCAGTTTGAAACTGCCAATATCGGTAGTTCTTTTTCTGTGTGCGGATTCATTACGCCTGGCAGAAAAAATTATCAGCAATTTTTTATATATCAGGCCGATCACGTACTGATCGTAAGGCTCACAATGGGTGCCTGGTACACCTTTTCCCTAACCTATATCTTTTGTATTTTTTTAAAATACTACATACCTGGGCGAGTAACGTTAGGGGGGTTATAGCTCATGAAAATTTTTTTTTCGATTTTTTATGAATTTTCGAAGTTTGACTTTGACGAAAGTTGGGCATAGTGGCATCTCACCAAAATTTCATATAAGGTATGAAACACCACTTTGATTTCATTTAAAAAATCATAAAAATTTTTTATCAAAGAACCCCCTCTCCAGTTTTTACATATGTTAAAGAGCGTTTAAAACTGCACATAACATATTTTTTTCAGAAAAAGTTATCGCGCAGAAGTACCTCAAATAATGACGTTTTTAACAAACATCTTCTGTAAGAGTGGATCTCCCAGGCCAAACCTTTGCACAGTTTCTAAACTTGGTCTCCGAATGGGCTGAAAACTTGGTTTTAGGGTAAATCGACCCTGTAGATCACGAATCTGATGTCGGTTTGACATGAAAAATTTCGCTGCCTCAGGGCATCAACAAAATCCGAAAATTCGTCAAAAAGTGGACAAAAATCCGATCAGTACAATTGATATGGCATTCGAATTATGGTCCCTAGAACACATTAGGATATAAAAATGAGAACTGTAACTTCATTTTGAAGCTCATTTTCAGCCAATTTAAATATTCAAACGGTCGTCGTGTTAAATTTTTGCCCTATGGCCAACGAGATTCCTTCATTTTTGGAATCTACGCACTCGATTACCCCATATAAATGAATTTCAGCAAAATTGGAGTTGACCGTTTTGCTGCACAGTAGTGATATTTTGCCCATTTCGTGGGCATGGCACCATTTCCTTCGGGCTCGCAACTGTCACTACTGTGCAGCAAAACAGTCACCTCGAATTTTGCTGAAATTCTTATATATGGGGTAATCGAGTGCGTAGATTCCAAAAATGAAGGAATCTCGTTG
>JACMIF010004980.1:0-11374 GCA_014805445.1 Diplogasteroides magnus | reverse complement strand
GAGCGATGGCAGAAGGTCATAGATACCGATGGAGCATATGTGTAATCGCTTGTTGTTGTAACTATTAATTTGTATGATAAAGATGAAAGTTGCCGAAACATATGCACCAACCTAATATTTTCCATTTTTTTCCAATTTTTTCATGCCCTGAGGCAACGAAAATTTTTCATGTAAAACCGACCTCGGATTCGTGATCTGCGGGGTCGATTTACCCTAATACCAAGTTTTCATCCCATTCGGAGACAAAATTTTTTTCTCATTTTCACCATGACCCGGGGTTCATGGTTCGAAATGCCAAAAATGAAGTCCCGGGATCAAAGTGGCATACAGCACTGCCAACAACCCTCATCGGGTTGAGCTAAAAAAAACTGGATCTTACAGCTACGCTTGCGAAGAGCGCCAAGTTCCGCTGGAACAAGCCAGTTCAGCACCCAAATTGGGGTGATCAGACATCTTCGGCCGCTATTTTCCCAAAAAGTCCCCCCATTTATTTTTTTCTTAAAAATATATGTTTTGTAGAATTGCTTCGGCTTTCACATACTAGAAGCTTACGATTATGTTTTTTGAAAAATCGATGAAAATGCAGCTTTTTTTGGGGCCGACCCGTATTATCTCCGTTGCCGTTGCAGATACGGCCATGGACCCCGGAGAGTAAAATGGGCAGCAGAAAATTTGCTGCAGAATGAGCGCTTTCTCAGCCCTCTACGATGAGTTCTAAGCGAGTTATGATCGATCTTCCAACATGACGAAATTCGTCTGTAAAACGATTGCGAAATTTTTTCAGACCAAATCAGTACACGACGTTAATTAGGGTGCCCATACCTACTTCCAGGAAAATAATCAGATTTTATTTCGAAAGTTTGCCACCTGGTGCCGCCTACCTTGATTTTTGCTTGAGGTGAAAAAATAATGCTTCTTAAGTCATTCGACTGGCGTCAATCCTCCTAGTTATGTGTTGAGCATTTTTACATACTTGCGCATCTTATTTCTGGCTTCTGAATAATCAATAGGGGGAAATGGTCTGCTGGAAGCCAGAAATAATACACGCAACTATGAACTCTGCTCAACACATACCTAGGAGAATTCACGCCAGGTAAATGCCATAAATATAATACATAGGAATGTGGAGCAATCAGTCATTCGTTGGTCACTACGTTTTTCTACGTGGTCGAATATTCGATGTTAGATATTCTAAAAATCTGTAATCATTTCCCGAACAAACCAGCCTTGCTCATGTCCTCAATCCGCAAGAAAGTTATGGTCCTAAAAATTTCGTCTCCGTCAGTTTTGATCGTAAAGGATCAAAACTTGGCAGGAATGTAGAGGACCTCAAAATAAAAATTTGTTATGCACCATTAAATTTTTCTCAAGTTCATTCATAAGTTATAGCCAAAAATCGAATTTTCGCGGTTGGAAACGTCGATTTTTGGCTATAACTTATGAATGAACTTGAGAAAAATTTAATGTTGCATAACAAATTTTTATTTTGAGGTCCTCTACATTCCTGCCAAGTTTTGATCCTTTACGATCGAAACTGACGGAGACGAAATTTTTAGGCTTTTTGACCATAACTTTCTTGCGGATTGAGGACATGAGCCCTAACAAGGCTGGTTTGTTCGGGAAATGATTACAGATTTTTAGAATATCTAACATCGAATATTCGACCACGTAGAAAAACGTATGGCATGAGATCGTTTTTGGGGGGTCAAATTGGCATTGGGAAAACGACTGCCATGACGTCATCAGAAGGAGTGACGTTATCACCCACCAATGGTAAACATGTGTGGACCTGGACATATTTATGCAATAGTTGTTTAGTACTGCAACTCAATTTCCATCGAGTTATTTCAAGAAAATCGAAAAAGTCCGGGAACTTTCCGGACACCCTAATACTAACTAACATAATTTAGTAACCAAACAAACTACTACCTTACTTACTGAATATAATAACAGAATCTAGTAAAATATGTACCTGTGTGGATAGAATGATGAGTACGAGCATAAGGAAGAAGAGCGCGGCATAGAGGGGAGCAGCCGGAACTGAAAGAGAAATATCAAGGTGAATACATGCAACACAATGGTCATAAAGATAACGATAGAATATACAACCAGTGGTCTCTTCGAGAACTTTCCTATGACAGAAATATTCAGTAAATACACTTCAAAAGGGAAAACATGACAATGTGGAAATACTGTCATAGGTCATGGGGAGTTTTCGTGCAAAGTTGACATATAAGCTATGAGTGAGGTAACTCGGTGAATATATTCAACATTTTGGCTATAGTGGCTAATACCACAATCAATTTGCTAAGAGAATCTTCATCGGTTAATTTAATAAATACACTCTATGTACCTGCAGAAAGGGCTTCGGAGAGGAAGACGAACAGGAGATGAGCACCATCTGAAAAGAAACAACAGTCGTTCATGCAAGAGATTCAATTTTCTTGTTTCTCTCTATTGACATTTACCCAATTGGTTGTTTGGTATAGTGGGAGAACAGCTATCTCATTAGTTGCAAAAGAACTTACCATACTTAAAAAGCTACCGTGGCACAAATGAAACAAGCACGCAATCGAAATATCTGGGTTTCTAACCGTAAGTCAATATACTGAAACTATTAGAAACTCGATAGTCTCTTCTGCCGGATTTTTGACAATACCGTACCCTTCAATTGGAAGTGGGATACTTTGCAAGGCATACTATTCTTCTTTTATCCATATCAATTAGCTTCATGTGCATATTTGGATCTGTGAGCACTCATCGTATTGCTTCCAAAATAACTCCCCATACTTAAAAATCGACCGTGGCACAAATGTAACTGGTGCGCAGTTGGCACATCAGGGTTTCTAACCATAAGTTAATTTACCGGCATTCGTTTAAAAAACTTTAGTGTCTTCTGCAGGATCTTTGAGAATATCGTACCTTTGAGTTGGAAATCGGCGACATTTCCTCCCAATTGTCGATTGATGCATCCAACTGCAGAGAATGTGAGGGCACACGCGGCAAGAGAACAGATGACATCCATTAGGGGAATCAGCCAGACCTCTCTGAAAAAGGGGAAGGGGATACTGTAGATACATGACAATTGAGTACAACATGGCTATCAACAGTATGGGGTGTAGTTCACTGTTGTGCCCCCATACACTAGGGACAAACAGTGTTGTTTATAACACAAGAGCGGCTGAATAAATTTCAGTATTTCATCAAACAATAACACACAATAAAGATGGCAGATCCACTGCGGGATAGTGCAGAAGCGACCTGTCGTTTTTGTACCGCAACCATGATATAAATGTTCCAAAATCAACCATTTCTAATCCATTGAACTTTCATTCGGGCAAATATAGATATGCTATATTCCCATAATTTCAATGATGTGTTATATTAGTATTACCATCACAGTAACTCAGTAGACATATGACTACAGTATACCTGAATAGATTGGAGTGGAATCGATTGTAGCTGGCGAGTGTGACTAGACCACCCGTACAGCAAGAAAGGGAATAGAAGGCCTGGATGGCGGCCTCTCCCCACACCTGAAGGAGAGGGGAATGAGAATTATGGATGAATCATGCATCAGGATGGATTCTTTCAGTAACAAGAAGGTATAATTTCAGCAATGCCCCTTCAAATCATTGACATTGGAATAGTGGTTGCTGTAAGTTTCACGTTTAGTATTTTTATCATAAGCAGGAGAGAACAATGGTGTCTCAGTTTTAGGTTCGGTATAAAACCAAAAAAGTGAAAGTCAGAAACATTGTGAGATGTGAGCGCATAGCTAACGAACGGACATGAATTTTTGGCTTGAAACATGTCTCACAAATGTATATTCACTGGCAGAAGCCAAAGGAAGTGTGGTAACGCTTTTGTCTTCACAATATTTTCGAACATTACTTTATAAAAAAGTGAAATTCTCGTCGAGCCTAGTGTACTTATATTGCACAAAATTATCAATACTGCTAGGCGCGAATTCCGCGCTGCAGATATTCAAAATTCATGTAAAATACTGACTCTTGGATTCTTGAGGACACTCCAGTCTGGTTTCATAAAGTGAATGAGTGCCTCAAGTGAACCATCCAAAGACACAAGACGAACGATCAGAGCAATGAGAATGATGTAGGGAAGAACAACCAGGACATACACAACCTGTAATAGAGATTGATCTTATTAGGGTAAGATTACGTTTTAGAATCCACTTATTTATTACCTTTTTAATATTAAATATTTTAAAAAATCAAAACGCTGCGTTATAACGGCATTCCATTGTTTGTCGCTTAACACTTCTAGTGAGGAAATTACTAATAGGCGCTACAACATTTGCTATATAATGATGGTGCTGTACATGGATTCACGTGCTTACTCCATCAATTAGAAATGGAGAATTGATTACAGAATGGGATAATTTGGTCCCCAATTTCTCGCAAACAGCCACAACCACCCGCCTTTCCACTGCTCTTGACACTCTGGAAGAGACAAAGGAAGACTAAGATCCATGCGAAGAGAACACAGATACCGAGGTACCTGAAATGATCAACAATATATAGAGGGACAATAAAAGATCAAATTACAGTAAAGATCAACTCGATGGGCACTACAAACAGACCAGAAAAGCTATGCATTAAGCTAATTCTTACTAACATAGTTTTAGAAAATCAATTTCTACTTTGCTCATATATTTATATTATACAGCTCATACGTTTACCCACCCCCAACAAGACACAAGCAACCTAGGAAAATATATAGCATTCACCACAACACCAACTCACCAGTTAAGATGTTCCACTTCTCCGATCGACCCAGACATCATCAACACGGACTTGCTGCAATATTACCCATTAGTACTTTATTTTTTAAACTAAATTAGATTCGGGCAATGTCAATATTAGAAACTCACTTGTGACAGCATTACAAAATTACCTCTATTTTCAATCATTAATCCCTAACACAATTTGTAAGGATAAAATTCTTTACTATCTACTGTGCGATTCGCAAATCAATAACCTGGTTGTCAATTATTATATAATAATTGACAATCAGGTTATTGATGAGACATGTAACTTGAAACTCACTGGAAGTACTCCAGACTCCGAAGACCTCCCGTTTGTTTGTCGACGATCTAAAAAAATGACTTTGAATTCCCGCAATTCCTTGATTCAGGTTCTTCTCGCTACCGTACCCTTTGTGTGTCAACGATCACGCACGACCCATTGAGCAGCATTGTCCCATTCAGCTCCTGACACTGCGAGCGTACTGTAGATGTGCAATCTGAAATTCTCACAGCGAAAATTAGGGTTACTGTAGCCAAGAACTCACTGTAGCTACTCCAGCTGTTCTCACATTGACTCCAAGGCAGCTTCAAGCCAATACTGTTCACCTGAAAGCAATCGATAATTCACCGGAATACAGTAATCACGAAGATATCGATTTATCGTTACCGTACCAAGTAGTAGATGGACCACGACGAGACGACGCTCAGATACAACGAAAGGACGCTGGAGAGGAAGACTGCAGCTATGCCAATACCTGAACACCAACAACTACAACACGCCAAAAATCCTAAGGAAACAATTCACCCGCATCAAGTATGTTTCATGAGGTATCAATAACAAACTCAATTAAGGGCGGTTTCTTCTTTATATTTCGTGCACAAACACCAATAAAAACAAACGTAATCGATAGAAAGCTACCGTACCTTTGAAGAGAGGCACTGCTTTCCATACTGAAATCGCTGCGAGACTCGAGAACTGGCCGAGGGTGATCTGCATGAAATAATTAGTAACCTAATCATCACTTCTTTTGAATTAGCATATATAACAGTAAATAAATATAATAAACAATTATAATTAGCACAGCCAGATGGTGAAAGATGAATTGATAAAATGATACCTCAAGTAGGAATACGGGCAGTGCTCCCATGCACAGACAAATGCAGAAGGGAACAAAGAATGCAGATCCTCCATACGAATATACGAGGAAGGGAAAACGCCAGAGGTTGCCTGAACATCAGGTAATATGAAAACTACAGTAACCCATCCAAAAGAATGACCGTATAGTATACTGGTAGAATGTATTATGGGGAATCTCATTAATTAAATTTTTGTACGAAGTTAAAGGAGCATACACTACCCAAATTGCCGCTCCATTGCACAATTATTAAAAATGTTGAGCTCGAAACATCAATTCAACGGCTATCCAATCGGTATACTGGTAGGATGTATTTTAATAAAAGGAAGGGGAAAAGGGGAAACATATTCATAGCATTTCTTGTGTTAAAGGAGCGACCAACCACCTGGTGAATTATCGCTCCATTGTAGAATTATTTTAAAATGTCGTGCTAGAAACATTGATACTCCTTTTCTGTTCTCATCAATAACAGTAACCAATCAGTTCTCACCCAGTCCAAACGTGAATCCCGCAATTGCGAGTAGCGCATCCGTTCGGCTGCTCCAGTTGCCGCGTAGCCTGAACATAAGGGTGTATTATTCAAGAAGGGTTACGGTAGTACTTTGCCTGATTCAGGCATCACATTTTTGTCTTCTCTATTCTCTCTCTCCATCTCTTATACTCTCTCACCTGTTCTCATCTCCAGCTCCCGTCGTGTCCTCGAACGGGAACTCAATGTCGCCCTCCCGCTCGTAGTCCTTCATCTTTGTATCCAACTGAAATAAACATAGTCATTCTCGGGGTTGCGAAGTAGTTTTGCGCATTAGGGGTTGTTACGCAGTACTCTTTGCACATACACTTAAACATTCAGTCATTGAATCTTCGGAATTGATACGCAGTCTTGTCCATTACGACTTCGCTCTAGACCAAAAAGGCCAATTAATATTGTTTGGGGTTGCTACGCAGTCTGCCCAAAGGCCAGGAGTGCTGCCGTTGCGTGGCAGCCCCTTATTTCTCTCAATACCATCTCCTCGGGTGCACAAAGCACATTCTGTGTGGCAGAGTGGAAAGAAACAATTTGCCCGCTGTTACCGGTTTATCCTCCCCTTTCTCTTCTTCTTCCTCTTATTCACTCTCTTTTCTGTCACTTTCATCCTTTTTCCTCTCCCTCTCTCATATAATGTGTCACTGGCACTTAAGGATGGTCGTGGTGTATATGAGTGTGAACTGTGACCAGAGGGAGTCAAACAGCGCCCATTCTGCACCCGCGACCGTCAAAAAGTGGCCCCGCGTGTCGGAAAAGAACTGGACGCATAGTACGTTACGTACAATGACTCAACGAGGATGCGACTCCATAGTGTTTCTAAATCAGTATCGAAGTGCATTTTTCATTCGCCTCAACCCCTCTGTCTCTACGAGCGATAGACAACCGCTCCGAGGAAACCAGACGAATGAGAAATGCACTTTACTACCTATTTAGAAACACTGCAACCCACTACAAGGCCATCGAGTGCATTTAGTCGCTTCTTACACGAAAACAACCGCAAAAGATAACTATGTGGAAAACCAGTCAGCTTCCAGCGTTTCCAGCATTTTATGACAATTATTACGGTAAACAAATTATATTCATTAACTGCCTCTCCTCATAAACGATTGAGAAATTTATGGGCTGCAAAGAACGAGAAGATGAACAGTTTTCTCTATGGGTTTGGTTCAAATCATCGATACAAGATGTACGATCAGCAACCGAGACGTTCACGGTCAGGACAGATCATGCAGATGAAATATATGGTGCAAGACATCAGCGCCACAATTGTGAAATGGACAGATGCGCATTGAATTCACGGCGTAATTGTCCATTTCATCATTATGGCGTAAATGTCCATGGTGCTGTTTTTTGCACCCAAATGATGGTGTGATATTAATGGTAAACGGTGGAATGGTGCTTCTTGTGTATTTTCAAACTATTTTAATGTTGCGCATACCTCAATAAAGGCTCGTTAATTGATTTGAAGAATCTCAGTTCTTTAAGTCACGGCAGAAAAATGATCACCAGTTCAACAGTTCCTTTTGCAGAGAGTGATGGATGGAAACTACACGATGTAGTCCCTCCATTGACCTTCTCTGTTCTTTTGCCACTCCAAACCCCTTGATCTTGCCGTGACAACATAACCGAACAAGAAGAAAAAGAGTCGCCCAATTACCCTTTTTCTTGTCTAGGGGGAGTAGTTAAACAAAGACAATTGTTTCCCTTTCGAGTATCGCTCAGTCTTCACCTGCGATTTCTTCCTATTATTGAATATATTAAACATAATTTCACGCGTATTTAGTGCTCGAGATATGCATTTAATGACTGATTTTATTGCGCGAAACCCATTAATCATATGCATCTCTCGTAAAGATTGAGCATAAGAGATGCTGAAGTGGCCACAAGTTGTACTCGATTTTCTGTTCATCCCCAATATCTAGCACACTCTGTGGTTGTAAGAGTGAGTGGGGTTCACAGTATGGTTGGTAGTTTGACTATGGGTTATGTTTCACATCGTGTATATCTTCAAATACATAGTTACCTTGAAACAAACCCGATAAGTAGTCAGGCAATCAACCATAGTTCAAACTTCTACTGGACACATCGGTATTTCATGTAAATGGTCTGAGACACAAATGTGTAAATAGCTCTCACCTGATGTACAAATGGAGGTAGTAGACTGTCATCCACTCCTTGTGTCTTGCTCGTTCCCCGCTGCACCGTCGGTCGAGGAGGTCGGCCACCGCCCTTTAAATTATATTATATTTTAAACATTTCAAAAGCGGATAATCCTCTGTAATTAATTAGGGAAACGGTTTTCCTGCATTATATTCAGGTTTGTTCTAGCACATTAAGCGACAATAAGTAAACCAGTATAGCAAAAAATACGCCCTTTGGAGGTGAAAGTAAGTGTAGGAAGTAAGTTAAATACTTTGGAAAAGAGTTGATTTAGTATCGGAGAACTTTACATCAAGTAACACCCTCGCTTGTCGTCGTTCTATTACGTAATTCAATCAAGTAATATTACTCACCTCTGAGTGTCCGTGACTAGACACGGACATCGTTGACGTCCGCCGCTCCACCGCCGTTGTGGTCTCAAAAGATCAGATAAGAACAAGGTTCGAGGGGGAAACAACTCGTTTCGCCGCCGGCCTGAGCAATTATTGCGACAACACGAGTAAACAAGCCTATCACGACTATACTATGGACCCAAACGCACGCATTGATCACCAAAACGTAACCCGATCTGCCCTACAAAACCGCAAAAATCTCACGAAAGCGTTTGAATATCGCCTGGGGCTGAGCCGCGACGCGTGCAAACCGCGAACGCGCGAGTACGGTGGGTGCAGGCGCTGGGGCGCGATCGTTACGGGGCGGGGACATTGTCAGTGTGTGGTTTCTATGAGAGCAGAGAGGAGAATTGTGAAGAGTGAAGGAAAGTGGTGGTCCCCTTCCCTCTCCTCTCTCCCTCTTCATCCCTCAAGGTAGACCTCATTTGTCATGATAATGGATTGACTATCGCAATTTGTCAATGTCACATCCGTTTTTTGCCTCCTTGATAATTGTCATGAGACCACTAATCCAATTACAGATCCACCATGAAACCCCTCTCAGTCAAGAGGAGGTGCAACATTGTTGAGGTTCATTATTAAATATTTAATTTTGTCACCTACCGTATCCCCGAAATTCTCTTCAAGACGCCGTTCAGGTGGTCTCAGCGAAGGTCGGCGAGGTACTTGCAGACCATCCATGGAAGTTCATAATATCATCAATAGTCGTCTCCCTTGCTTTAGCCGTCGGACTCATGAGGTACGGTAGTTGTCTTACCGTAATCTTGAAAAACGATGCTTGAAGGATTCGTCTCGAGACCGACATCAGGAAAAGTTTTTCTCCATCACATTCAGATACAACAAGGTACATGTGCAAACATTTTATGTCAAATACAAATAAAGGCATTTTCAGAGAGATGAAGGCATATTTGGATTTTTACAACTTGACACAATTCCCGCAACGATCGTTTCTCCACTTATCCTCATATGATGGAGGGGATATGCTGAGACCCGAGTGTTTGCAGGAAGTCAAAAAGTAAGTAATTACCCCTGTGATTAGCAAACTTTCGCTCTTTCTCCCATCCATGTCAGCTGATAGAAACAAAAAAGGGAAGATTCATCCGATCTCCCTTGTAAAAACATATCTCACGCGTGTTTGGTGTTTGTTCGTGTACCTTAGCTGTGGTCGCTTTCGCAACCCAGTCACATTGTTGTGTGCAAAAACAGCCCTTGAGCTCCTTTGCGAGCACAAATCGACCTCGTCTTCCGGGTGCCATTAGATACCCAATGGATACAGTACTCTGTTAAGTAACCCTGTCACACGTGAATCTCAGGTGACTCCCGCACGGATTGATTGATCTTCAGTGGGAGACCAACAAGAAAAAGCGTTGTGCCGCACAAATTCGCGCGCTCTCACTTTCTCGCACCTTGCTTGTCAAGGATGCACGCAAAGACACAAATATAAAACGACAGAAAATCGATTGATCCTGAATCAGGGATTATCGATTGATTTCCCCCATTACAGTATGGATGCGAAGATGCGATCGTTCCTGGAGAAGACGGACGATCAAGGAAGGAGAATGTGCGATCCGATATGCAACATGAACGCGGCGTTCTTCTATTTCCTGGTAAGTACCCATATGCATTTTATCCTTAGAAAATTGGAAATGTATTGTCCATCTCCTCTTATGAATCCTGTGAAACATATTTCTCACTGGTTCCATCCCTCATCTGTTCTCCCCAACATGTTGCATAGAATGACCATCGTGTTCTTCTATCTCTCTCTGTAGATCTTCCTGGTGCAGCCGGTGCTACAGTTCCCCTCCCCTCCCCTCAAGGTGTTATCCATAGGCCGACTTTCCCCTTTGCCAATGCCCTTGCCGCGAACAGGCTCAACTAACTTCGTCTCTTTCTCTGGCCGATTTCCCCCTTATCCACGCTCTCTTCCCAGGGGACAAGAACATCTTTTGCTGCTGCACAATCACAGGGGCTCTTTGTACCCTCTCCCATTTCCCTGATCTCTCACTCCTAGGACGATTTCCCCTGACAGTCAGGGTCTCACCGCTTACCGTAATCTCTTATAATCGATCGGTTAGACTGGATGCCAGAGGGAGGATTATTGCCCCGTTACTGGTCCTGACCGTGTTCTCCCTATGAGAGAAGGGGGATTTGGACAGATCAACAGTCAGTCTTTGATCCCGAGTGGGAAGAGGGATCAGGGATCTGGAGAGAGCGCAGAGATAGAGATGAGGTTAGAGACAAGGGCAGAGACGGAGAGTAGATACCCCCCCCCCCCCCCCGGGGGGTCGGGGGGGGGCACCCCCACAAGCCCCCGATGGATGCGGAGCTCGCATGTGGGGGGGCGTATAGGCGGGACGACCACAACTGCGCCAACACAACACAAAGGGGGGTG
>JACMIF010004979.1:0-11374 GCA_014805445.1 Diplogasteroides magnus | reverse complement strand
GTGGGCCGGCCTGGCCCAATTGGCCCAAATGGGCCATTTGGGTTACGCAGTTTTATCGCCAAATTTTGTTTGTTTTTATGTGTCAAGTTTCTGCATTGGACTTTGCATGAATGTTGTGATCTGCAAGTAACTTTTTTTATGATCCGAAGGCCTTGATTAGACATTATAAAATCAACTTTATCTATCCAGGGCTACTCTTGAAGATCGACTCTATGTGAGTTGCGAGATTATGGAAAAATACTGAAAAAGAAAATAATATGTGTTGGGGGAATGATTATGATGGCAATATAATAATTTATAATATTTTCTTTTCAAAATGTTAGTGAAATATTGGAGAGTCGAACCACGGCGCTGAAACAAAAGAGTGAAGATTTCATCCTCTACACCAACCATTCACTTGACCGGACATCTCAAAAATGAAATGAACTCTACAAGCCTCTTCACTCCTCTCGCAAAAGTCGGCAGGGGAGAGGAAGAGGGGAGAGGAGCACGCAATTAACGCCAATCTCAGCTTAGATTAGTCTCATTATCTCTTTAATCTTTGGCTATATCGATTTGCAGTCAAGAGCAAAGTCGTAGTACTTATCGATTAGATCATTTTCATTCTAAAAACGAGCTGATATAGAACGTGAAAACCGACAAAATTGTGTTGTAAGACAGTTGAACGTCATTATATAGAAACATCGTAAACAAAAATCGTAAACATGAAAGATGATCGTCTCTATGAATGCTACAACTTTGCTGTTCACTTCAAAGAGAAATATTGAAAGGTGAAAGAGATAAAAGGCAATGCCCATTTGGGCCAGGCCGGCCCATTTGGGCCACTGTTCATTCTTCTCGGCCCATTTGGGCCAGGCCGGCCCATTTGGGCCACTGTTCATTCTTCTCGGCCCATTTGGGCCGAACGGCCTCACTCATTCTTGACCGGGCGGCCCGGGTACCCGCCCAAATGCGACACCCTAATACATGTGTTTCACAATATAACACGTGCTCTTCGATAGAAAAAACATCTAGCAACATTAATTCTCTATAGATACATTGAACTAAGCGGTAATTTTATGCAGAAAGAACATTTCTCATTCGTCATATCTCCGAGAAGCGGTTGCACCTCTCATGTGACAGAGCACAGCTCCGAGGGAATTAGGCGAATGCGAAAAGCTGAAAATTATCGTTTTAGAATGCTACTTTTAACCCTGTTCACAAGTAAGCCCTGTGTGCATTTCAATTAAATTAAAGCTACCCGAACCTGTTAAAGAAAATCATGAGCTCACAATACGTTCAGTGCATTCTCTGGAACACTGCCAACGACATATTCTTTATTAATTAACACGCACGCTATAATAGAATCGACATTTAACTGTGTTCTTTTGTATACATCGACAGTGTTGGAGGTTTCGCAGAAACGCAAAGACACTGCAAAATTTCAATGATAAAGCTATATATTTAAATCGATGCGGCGAGATTTCGAAAAATAACTATTATAATAATCCAATCAGTAAATATTCAAGAAATTAGTCCAGCAGTATTCCATATATATCCAGCGGAAATCCATGATTTGTTATGGCTCAAGGTCCTAGCAACAATATGCACAAACTTGGGATTTTCATTTTCTAAAGTTACAATTACTTCCCTTTTCGCGGTTATATGAGGCCGGTCGTGTAAGGCTCGGCCATGAATGCACAGAAGGGCGGCAAAGGTGAAAATAAAGTTGGTCTTTTAAACATAAGTTTGCCCAATGGAAAAATAAACCCATAACCCCATATATGGTTCGAAAGCTCTCAATGCGGGGAACACAACTGCACAAATGAGATTCCCTAATCTTGCCATTTAAGGAAGTTATTCCGTATCTCCCTTAAATGAGGGTACGACCTTTTAAAAATATGTTAGTTGTATGTCACAGGATTCCGAAAAGTGGTAGTAGACCCTACATTTCAACTTCGGCAAACTGCATTTCAACGCTCTATTCAACTGCATTTCAACGCTCTATTCCAATAAAACTTGAGAATTCTTTATCGCAGACACCGCGAAGAATAAAATTGCTCTGAGAAATGATATGTTTCAGAATAGAAGTAATATTTCGGACCTGATTGAAGAACATACAGAGCTTGTTTGAGGTTCCATCAATAATAAATAAGGAGTAACCGAGATAAAAGAAATGTGAAGATGTTGTCAGAGCAAAAAAAACACAAGATGATGGCCATGAATCAGGCTTTTGCTTGAAAAGGCCGCGCAAAATTGTTCATCATGTGAACATGTTGAAAGAGTAAAGGTTCAAGCCCGCGAAATATTACTTCTATTCTGAAACATATCATTTCTCAGAGCAATTTTATTCTGCGCGGTGTCTGCGATAAAGGATTCTCAAGTTTTATTGGAATAGAGCATCGAAGCCGAAGTTGAAATTTAGGTTCTACTAACACTTTTCGGAATCCTGTCGACGAGTCACATACGACTAACATATTTTCAAAGGGTCGTACCCCTCATTTAAGGGAGATACGGAATAACTTCCTTAAATGGCAAAATTAGGGAATCTCATTTGTGTATTTGTGTTCCCCGCATTGAGAGCTTTCGAACTATATATGGGGTTATGGGTTCATTTTTCCATTGGGCAAACTTATGCCCAGATTTATGCATTTTTATGATTTTCAAGAATTGTCAATATCTCGATTCAATGTTTTTTCTGTGCGCTGCCATATCGATTTTAGTGATCAGCACATCAAACTACGTAGGAATGCATGTTTAAAAGACCAACTTTATTTTTTGCTTTGCCAAGCCATGGCCGAACCTTACGCGACCGGCCTCATATATCGAAATTGAATTTCTTGCGCTGTTACATTTCCAAAATCAATTTTTTCTGGTATTATGGCTGTTTCTACATTTATTCCTTCACGCGTAAGTTCTCCACAGAAGATAACTTTTGAGTCCTCGGGAGAATGAAAAGCAAGAAGCATGTTGCAAGCGATGCTTGTTTCCAGAACAGTCTGAAAATTATTTTGATTTATTGCTCTCACGCCAGTATTGCCGTAATATTTTTGGCCGATATGGAGGCATCTTTCTCGTTTAGTGTGGCAAAAGGCAATGTCAAAAATTTCTATAGAAAAAATACCTTAATGATCGCCCTCATATCGTTCCCGTCCATTGAAATTCCATGTTTGTGAAACAGGATGAGTTCTTGAATATCCGCACGCGAAACCAACGTAATGACTCGTTCCGCGCTGAGTGGTGAGCGTTGACATCCAAAGTACACTCTTAGTCGCCCCGACGCTGCCTCTGAACAGCATTAATTTAGGATTTTCGTGTCTATCAGAAAAAACGAACCTTGGCAGAAAATATCGTCGATTGGATCTGCATACCAACTCAGAGCCTCTTCGCATAGACAAAGCCTAACAATTAGTCCGCGTTATATGCGCTATCGAATGATATTTACTACTGTTACAAAGTATTGCGCCACTTTTTGTTTTGGCCATAACTTTATTCAAATTTTAAAAAAATCAATTTTTTTGACATATTTTGACCCATTTTCCCTTGTATGAGAGCGGACTGGAAAAATGGAAGGTGGATTCCTTGGTTCCCCCAAAGTGTTCTCGAAAGATATACATAGGTCTCACTTCCTATTGGGTGCGAATAGTCTCTCATATGCAAGCTCCCTGGACATTTGGCAATGGAGAGTCACATCATGTGCCCTATTCAGAAGTGGTTGAAGGACATCAAGACCGTGCTCATCCAATTCTCCAAAAATTTTGAGGAGACTGATTCCATTTGATCTATACATATTATCTTCCGATTTACATGCTCCGCACTTTGCAAACCGTTCGGTAAGTACAGCAGCACAATGTTCAATGTTTTGTTGCAAAAACATTTTCCGTGCCAATTTGGTGTAATAGTCACCCTGAACGTATCATAGCAATGAGACGAAGCAAATAGGCAATATCCCACACGCGATAGGGCCGTAGTTCCCATGCAGCGGTCTCTGACGAAACGAAGCACAAGGCTGCTGCGATGGTACTTGACAAAAAAAATCAAGCAAGCCTTTCCGGTGTCAACTCGAGCTTCAAAACTTACGAGTCTTCTGAAGAAAATAAATGATGAAAGTGAACATTTTGATGCTGTAATGACTGTGCTGCGAACACATTTCATATTTCGCAATCATTGCCTGGGGTAATGAAACAATCACAAAACTGACACAACCTGCTGTAGACTCTATTTGAATATGTATCGATCCAATTCCGAAGTCGTTTGTTGGTTGAACGAAGTGCATTAATATCAGCCGTGGCGGGAAAGGAGAAGAGGATCAACATCACGTCAGTAGGCAGGAGCAAAGCGTCATGTTCTGCAATTTTTTGTTGCTCCCGAAAATGGTGACACATGCGAGTATTTTAGTGCATTCATGATAGCTATACTCTCGATGATGTGTGTCTGCAATCGGTTGACAACCGCACTGCCGAGAGTAGAGGCAAGTAGAATGCTATAAATGACTCGAATGTGGCACCAAGGATTTATAAATCGCTAGTAAAGCGCATTTCTCATTCGTCTAATGCATACTGAGCGGTCGTCTATCAAATGCACAGAAAGCCGCCTCTGGTGGATTAGACGAATGGCAGATGTACTTTATTATCGATTTAGTGGCAAACTATTCTGATGGCAAGAAGACATTGGCTTACCGTCCTCATTAGTCGCTGCCCCACGACAGCACGATGTCACCGGGAATGCCAATCTTTTAAGCCAGTTCACCTTTGCACGCGCGCTCATACCGTCAGTCAGTCGCCGATTGGACAGTAGTTGGAGAGCACAGTTTTATATGAGAGTGCAGAGGAATCTGGGCGGCGGCCCGACCGCACGTGTAGGTTGTAGAAGGAAGGGCAATCGATGCTAGGGAGGGTTCCCCCTTATCATCTGTTGACTCACAAATACGACAAAATGATGTTAGCCACATCGGGCAACAGTAATTCTACGCACTCTGAACCCTGAACGCAATGGAGCTCTGCGTGCGACTTATGCAAATAACTCCTAATTCAACGCCCTCATTCTTTCCAACTGGTTGTGACTAGAAATCGCCTTTTGCCACTTGCGTTTTCTCTGCCCGTACTCTTGCCCAACGTTCGTCAGCGACAACTACTCGCCACCAGTACGGTCCGACAAACAAATGCAAATTCGTTCCACCAGTCGAGCCATACATAATTGTGAATCACAACATGTGACCATGGGTGCAATTTTGCCTTTAGTCATTCTGTGCATTCGACTGAATGATTCCACTCTTATCAATCGACCCTGTTCACCAAGCTATTCCTCAACGGCTTTTCAAGTCCATGCATACAGCGTTGCAATAGAACTTTTCATCGGAATATTTCCTGTATTTGTTCCTAACAATAAGATCAATGAGCTCATTCGGTCTACGGAGCGCGGAAAGGTAAGCGATTTGTCTCTTTTTTTATTTCCACCGACGAACCAATTTCATTCAGGTGGTTTCCTTTTGCTCTCATTCTCTGTGCACTATACATTCTTAATCTTTTATTCATAAAATCAAATGTGAACTATGATTACAAGTCACCATTGGAGCCAAATAACGGTATGGTAAAGGTCAAAATGACTTTTTCAAGTAGACTTCAGAATTTACTTTCTCTTTCAAGTCAGCACAGTATCCAGACTTCGAGGTATGTGTCTGTTCTTCGATAACATAAAAATAGAGTGTTACTATCGGAATCAAAGTGCACCATTGCTGTCTGTTCACTGCTTCACTGTGGTCTAAGACGAGCGAGAGAGAATGAGTCACCAATGCGCACATGAAGAAAAGGTGCACTTTGGTTCCGATAACGATTCCCTAAACAAGGCATATCGCTCGTTCCAGGTAGAGGAGATCCATGGAAGCCCCTTAGTGTCTTTCGAGAAAAGAATGACGGCAAATGTGAAGTCGAATGGTGAGGTTGAATTATATTAGAATACCGTATGCACTATCTGTGCTGCTCATTCATACTTCACGCAAACGTTGCAATTCCACAAAACAATTGAAATTCACACTCAATATGTGGGACGAGGCAGACTTTCAACCCCGTTTACATGAAGAATATACTATTTGTTATTCTATAGATCTTTCCAGAACGACGACGGCTTATTCTATCCTGGGATATTGGCCACTCACAGGTGAATTTCGGTGGCTGCCCCGATTGGAATTGCGAGTTTACTGCGGATAGACGAATGGCAGATCAGGTGAGTATATTGATCAATAGTACAAACAGTTATCCGCTCAAAAAGTCATTAACATTTGCGTCAGATTGACCACGACAAAATCTTCCACATGTTTTTTTTCTTCCCTTACAAACTATGTGTTGGAATCGTTCATCAGTAGGCAGATGTTGTCGTCATCACGAAGGATTTCTCATACGAGCGGCGAACTCCTAAGCAATTACTTGCTTTCTACAGTCAGGTACCACCAATAATGCAAATGTCAACTCTCTTCATTCCATTCTGTTCAGGAATCTCCAAAAAATTACAATACCTTTGCCTCAAAGAGCGGCTATTTCAACGTTTCACTAGGGTTCTTGAATCTTCTAGTGCAAAATACAACATTTTTATTGTCAGTTATCGCCGTGACACGTTGGGCTCGTCTCCGTATGGTTACACTGTCAAACTATCATGCGAAAGGCCTCTGAATACCGTGAGTGACTATAGAAAATTTTAGTTTTTTTCAATAAGGTCGATCAGGTTCTCAAATAACACGACACAATTAGTAGTTTTCTGCGATATTGACTCATATTCAGGTTCTAAACAAGGAACGTTTACTGAAAAAGACCAAAGGAGCGGCGTGGTTCGTCTCTCACTGCAATACCAACAGCAAAAGAGAAGAGTTCGTTTCAGAATTTAAAGTGGGTGAATTCAAAGCTAAATATTTTTTTCAAAAATATTAAATATATCCTTATGTATGATGCCAATACGTTCTAATGAACGGAGTAAGTTATTTTGCTCGATCTGTATATATTTTCGCCCGTGGAAGCCTCCTTATTCAGAAGCTATTCCCAGTTGATGTGTACGGTAGTTGCCGTGGAATGCCATGTGAGCGCGGAGGGGAATGCGAGAGGATGCTGGATACGGAGTGAGTTTATCATTTCTTTATATTTGGATTACCAGTTTGATTCCCGATTTCCATCGCCAAAAATGCGAGGCACATCGGACGAAACCATGCAAAAAAGGCAATTCTGCATATTTCAGCTACCATTTCTACATGGCGTTAGAGAATTCCATATGTTCTGACTACTTGACCGAGAAGGTAATATCAGCCAGAGTTTCTCACATAGTGATTCAAACATTTCAGTTGTGGTCTCAAGGCTACGAAAGAGACGTCGTGCCTGTGGTTCTGAAGGTAAATGACAGCTGCTCTAAAGTTTCTTGTATAAATTTCTAGAGATTTTAATTTCTTGACGTTTTAGAGGTAGTTCCTTCTATAACTTCAATGGCCTTAGCTTGTGATATGCACGCAAGGAGCTAAATTTATGAATACCGATGCAACTTCAAATATTACAATTGTTCTCCATGCAATCTCGATACATTTCACTCATTATCAAAAAAAAAATATAAATTTCACGGAATCAGTAAAGCTCAACCAACTTTTCGGAGGCGATAGATACCATTCAGTAGTTTTTGAAATCAATCTAAAATTACAATATTTTGCAGAGATCAATAGTGGAGCACCTCCTTCCACCGAACTCGTTCATAGCTGTGGACGACTATTCAACTCTGAAAGAAATGGCTGATCAGCTGAAGTCATTGATGGATAACAAGACGGCTTATCTGTGGGTTTTCATTCGAGATTACATACAAGAGTGCGGTGGACATGATAATGACATCATATCTTTTCATTTCACGATTACGGCTCAGCCCTCCATGGTGCTTTTGTCTTTGGACCTTCATTCATTCATTCATTTCCATCAGTACAGAGAATTCTTCTCATGGCGTCGAAACTACAAAACGGTATATCTGAATGGAGCTAAACACGACTCTCTGGAGAGACCGTGGGGATTCTGTCAACTATGCAGACTAGCGTGGTTGGACAACCCACCAGAGATGATCATAGACGGTTAGTTTCATTTCATGTACGGAGCCGCATCAGGAGATAAACAGTTTATTAAACACATCGCAAAATACTGTGCTGTATATGAGACAACAAATTATCGAGTACATTTTTTCAACTCCATTTAGCAACACAATTTGTGTTATAATTACATCAATAGAATGATGATTGATACTGTTTCAGACTTCAAAACTTGGTGGGATGGATCCTGCGAAATGGACGGACAGACGGTCAAGAAGATACTCAGTGGAAGTTAAATAAAAATTATAGAGAAAATGAGTTCGACTGGCTCAGATATAAAGATTAGTAGATATGTAATTTTGATAGAATAAAAAAGATGTTTTAAAGTACGTTTGTCGTCAATACCACTCATTCATGATTAGTTGCTGCAACAGTGACGATCAAGTTTCAAATGTTCACTTCATTGTAGGCTCACTTCAAATTATGGATTCGCTGACAATTCAGACATGGCAGATAAGAACACAAAGTGGCACACATGCATTGACGTCAATACAAATCGATTCATGTGATAAGAATCTGTTAGATTTTAGACGTAAACAGAGTCACGTCCTATCATTCGCAGCCATTGATTCTTAAGTATGCGGCTATTTTTCTGCTGGACTTGGAGTACACTGCCTGCTTTATCGTTTTGCATTTGATCAGAATGCTGAAGTGAAGTATATTTCAAGCTGTAATCACCTTGTCAGGAATTTTGGCGGCGATAGATACCTCAATTTATGCCCATCAGCCTGTGTCATTTACGTAAAACTTCAATGATTCCAGGGAAAATTGATTCTAGAAAAGTTCGTTAAGCGTTTTTTACATTGATTAAACCATGTCTTACAACGAATCTGACCTTGGATGTGCTTCTATACAATTCTTCTTCTTCCTTACGTTGGGTTTCTTTCTCGATTTTTCTCTGTTCACGCGGTTTTTCCAACTATTTCATATGTTGTAATTCGATATCTTCGGTAGCGCTCAAACCAATAATAGTGATTTTCAGAGTAAAATGTCTGACCGGCTGAGCACTCTTCCTTCTGTTCTTATGATTGAAGTACTAAATAATTTGTCCGCTTCTGATTTGAACTCCACTTCTCTCGTCTGCCGATCGCTATGTCAATTCGTTGATGCACACTGTGATATTCTCTATAAAAAATATGTTTGATTTCAATAGAGGCACTAGAAATGCTGCAATAAATGCAAATGATCACTATTGATAATAAGTTTCCATTTATAACATTTCAGTACATATAATAGTATAGCAGGGGTCGGAAATTGCGCCGTTCGAGTGTTTGTCACTGTGGCCAGCTAGAATTTACGAATTGATACGATATTATAGTTTTGAGAGATAGATGCAGAATATAATTACCTACACGATAGACTGCTTGACCTTGCCATATCTCTATTTATCACACTCTAACGACGCGGTTCCGAACGGCTGTATACATTGAATATTACAGAATATCATATTTAGACAAGCAAAATGAAAATATTCAGGAGAATCCTAAAACTTGATGTATGCTTATCGGGAAATGGCATTGACAGTTTTTCGGTTCTATACAAGCAGGCACGCGTTCGTTTCAACTTCCACAAACGAACACAACTCTGTGACTACATTGCAGTATCCTCACATGATGTAATAAGTTCTCTTGCATTTTATCTATAATACGGATCAGCTATCCATTCTACTTATTTGAAAAAAAGTTAAGGACTCCAACAAGCTTTACGAAACCAAGCTTAAGAAACTAGCGAAAAAGATATTTATGCGTCATTCGAAAGAAGAATGCTATACCATGCTCTCTGAAAGGTCAGTTATTCATATTTAATTAAAATTCATCGTTGGTTTGTTTGCTCATTATCCCGAATATGAGAGTGCCATTCATTTTCTCCCAATCCCTACATTGCGGTGTGTGAATAAATTCCTGCAAACCAATTTTAAGTCGATAGTCGATAATAAAGTGCATTTGTCATTCGTTAAATTTTCGAAGGGTGGTTTTTTCTACGTTAGATTGGCAATTGCTTTTACGAATGATAGATGTTTACAACAGATTTAGAACCCCTAACAGACACGGTAATCTAAAAATTTAGTCTGGAATTGTGCAACCCATAAATAATTTTAGATCTGGTCTCTGACAATCCAAGGAGACTTGAATGATCAAAACTTTCACTCTGTGTTGCCTTACGTCGATCGGGCGCAGTCTCTCACGCTTATGTGCGGAATATATAATCTTAATGATTATCAGCACATTAAATACATATACAATAACAGAAACAGGGCTTTGAAAATCGGAAGTCAGGCAGAGATTCACCACTTGAATAATTTTTTCGAAGGTTAAAAATGTGTTAGATTGGTCCTTATAGTGGTGAATATTTAGTAGGTGCAACGAAGAGTCTCACTCTCGATGTTTACCAGCATCCCACACGTGCCCTGTATCTTGAACGTGTTTACTCTCTGACTGAAAGGGATGACATTGAGCATTTGAAAATCGAATCTATTTTCGATACTGACTTCAACGTCGTCAGGAACTTCGTTCAGGTAAACTTAAAATGAGCTTGCCATACGCATTTCATGATTTAAGATACTACTTCAATCGAAGAAAAGCTGCTACATTAATATTCGCCGTACGGGCTATAGTCAAGGAAAATCCGAATTCGATGAGATTTTCAACAAAATTATAGACGAAGAAGTTGTGGAAAGTTTTGAAGATACATTGATGGGCCAAGTATTAAATATTGGAGTGAATTACACCTTCCAAAAACGTTCCGTGAAAGCAACGTATCATTATTCAGGGAATATTACTGTCATTGCTATAAATATCTATTAATAGTGCGACCGTGTTTGGAATAAAGGCGCGAGGGCACTTATTGCTTTACTTGTCCTTATTTTATTGCTGTATTTGTTTGTATGTTTGAAGATATTTGTATTTGCTTGTATGTAAAGAAAACTGAGTTATAGGTTGAGTGAAAAATGAAGCTGTCACATAAGGTCAAGTGACCAGGTGGTTAGCCATCGACCAGAACTGCATTATCCTGCCGCATTTTAGAAAGTTCTGTCTTGGAATGATGTCAGTAGGATATGAGTAGGGTGACATCAGGATAGTACCTTCGTGTTCTTACACACTATCAATTGTGTACTCCAGTACCACGTGTACCGGTTCAATAGAGGTCAGGATAGAGAAAAGATTAAAGTACCTGCCCACACAAAAAATTACCCCCTTTTTTATCTCATTTTCCGAAATAACGTGGCGCCAATATCATGTTATCGAAAGTAAAAATGACCGGAAGTATTTCCCTGCCCTCTGGCGAGCTGTCAAA
>JACMIF010004978.1:0-11375 GCA_014805445.1 Diplogasteroides magnus | reverse complement strand
TCTAAGTAGCCAAAAATTATACTGGGGTAGTCGGGCAGCTTCCCTGAAAATTTCATGGGCCTAGCTCTTCATCTGACAAAAATAGCTTTTTTGGGTGCCTTTTTCAGGGGCGCTTTTCGTTTTTGGGGGTCAAAATTGGTATTGGGAAATCGACTGAAATGACGTCATCAGGGGATTGACGTCATCACCCACTTATGGTAAACATGTGTGGACCTGGACATATTTATGCAATAGTTATTTTGTAGCATAGCTCAGTTTCCATCGAGATATTTCAAAAAATCGAAAAAGCGCAATGACTTTCGGAGCACCCTGATATTTTGGCAATTCAAAACACGCCTACATTTAGCATTTCCTGAAGTTTATCCTTGTCATATTGGTTTGAGACCAATACGAATGGATCCATAGTACGCAGCTTTCTGCTTTCTTCAACTCCATGTATCTTAATTACCGATGAAGATTATGATTATGTGTATTTATTAGGGTGGTCCCAATGTCCTGTCGTTTTTTGAACTTCGAGAAATACACTACTGGTAATAAGTATTTGCACACTTTTTTGTTTGGCCATAACTTTGCTCAAAGTTATCGAATCTTCGTGAAATATTTTTTGGGAATTCTCGAGCTAAACTCCCATAAAACCTGAAAATGAGGTGTACCGGTAATGCATGGGGACATACATGGGGGCCGAAAGTTTTGCCATTTTTTAGTTAGGGGTCCAAATCATTCTATTAGAAAATATGGGAAAAATGGTAATTCAGTTTTTAGTGAACATGCGAAAATGACCCACTTTTTCTTGCTCCCCATCACATGGGGAGACCGAAAAAATAGGTCTCTCGGAACAAAATTTTTTTGGCCAAGTTCACTGGAGCACCCATAAAAAGACGGTGAGTGCCTGAATGACCTAAAATGACCCAAAAATCGCTCCCGATGACCTATGACTTTTAGTACCAATTCTGAAAGAGTATTTTTTAAGAAAATTTTTGGCGCTAAGATGAACTTATAAAATCAACTTTGAACCGAGTTATGATCGTTATTTGCTTCATTCATCCGAAATTTTGGTGACGAAATACCATGTTTGGCATTTTCTACAGCAAGAAGCAGGCTTCAACGAGGGTCGAGCATACCGGCAATGAATAGTACTTAAGAAGTATATTGTACAGAAGTATTACTAGAATTACTAGTTCTGGCACAATGAGGCGGTGAGTGCATGAATAAGCGAAGTATCGACAAGCGGTTTTTCTCAAGACGGGGGGTTTCAAGCAAGTATTTTCTCACTCATGGGCGATATCATCTATTCGAAGTGGCTACTTATAGTTGACTATTAGGCATACACATGAACGCCGTGATACCTCTCTGGTTCACCTGCGATGTCAGGAAAAACTTCGCAAAAACTTTGAAAGTGATTCCCATATCTCGCTAAAAAAATCATGCTTGCACTCAGTATATGCATAATATTCTGCATACATATTGACACCCTAAAAAAAATTTCTTCGCTGAGTTATTGACGAAAAAATGTGAAAAAGTGCCAAAAAATGCCATTTTTTCAAAATGGTCCAATTATGACGAAACTCCGCCCGTGTGTAGAGGGTACTGTGGGGGTAATAAAAATATATTTTGGCACCGATAATATTACGAACTGCGGCTACAGGTAGCAAATATATGTGAATGGGTCAATTTCTTGGAAGAAGTTGCGGCATAGATAATAACAAGCATAAATCGTACTTTTATCGGTGCCAAAATATATTTTTATTACCCCCACAGTACCCTCTACACACGGGCGGAGTTTCGTCATAATTGGACCATTTTGAAAAAATGGCATTTTTTGGCACTTTTTCACATTTTTTCGTCAATAACTCAGCGAAGAAATTTTTTTAGGGTGTCAATATGTATGCAAAATATTATGCATATACTGAGTGCAAGCATGATTTTTTAGCGAGATATGGGAATCACTTTCAAAGTTTTTACGAAGTTTTTCCTGACTTTAACGACATGCGGGGCTCCAAAGGGGTCTCATTTCGTCCGATCTTCTGACATCGCAGGTGAACCAGAGAGGTATCACGGCATGCATGTGTATGCCTAATAGTCAACTATAAGTAGCCACTTCGAATAGATGATATCGCCCATGAGTGAGAAAATACTTGCTTGAAACCCCCCGTCTTGAGAAAAACCGCTTGTCGATACTTCGCTTATTCATGCACTCACCGCCTCATTGTGCCAGAACTAGTAATTCTAGAAATACTTCTGTACAATATACTTCTTAAGTACTATCCATTGCCGGTATGCTCGACCCTCGTTGAAGCCTGCTTCTTGCTGTAGAAAATGCCAAACATGGTATTTCGTCACCAAAATTTCGGATGAATGAAGCAAATAACGATCATAACTCGGTTCAAAGTTGATTTTATAAGCTCATCTTAACGCCAAAAATTTTCTCAAAAAATACTCTTTCAGAATTGGTACTAAAAGTCATAGGTCATCGGGAGCGATTTTTGGGTCATTTTAGGTCATTCAGGCACTCACCGTCTTTTTATGGGTGCTCCAGTAAACTTGGCCAAACTCCTATGCAATGTACTTCTTAAGATCTTTCCAACGCCAATACTCTAGGCCCTGGGTAAAGTCTGCTTCTTGCTGTAGAAAATTCCAAACATGGCTCCCCGTAACCAAAATTTCGAAAAATTTACAAGTTTTTAAGCACGGGAGGTCAAAAAAATTTTGTTCCGAGAGACCTATTTTTTCGGACTCCCCATGTGATGGGGAGCAAGAAAAAGTGGGTCATTTTCGCATGTTCACTAAAAACTGAATTACCATTTTTCCCATATTTTCTAATAGAAAGGGCCACTGGAAAAAGTAAAGGTAGTTTTATTGTTCACTCGTCAAGGGCTCTCGAACAATACATATTAGGATCAAAAACCTCGAGGACACTTCGCGACCTTCCCTTGTTAGGGGAGGAGTTGGGAATAGACGCAGTCTTAACCACTAAACCACGGATGTCCTCCCGGTCTGGTTCGTGGTCCTTCTACATTGCAGATTAGCATCCACCGCGCCGCCGTTGCATAATGAATGAGAAGATAAAGGACAAGTAGCTACGTGCAGAGGGACGACCATCACAAGATCATTCTCCCTGTACATAAGCCCCCTACCGGGCCCCTCTGTCTCAGTGTGATAAACAACTATTCGCCTCTGTCCATCGTCCACTACACACTCGACTACAACTCAAATGTTCTACGCAACCTTTATGTATCCATCTATACGAAAAACCACATGGCATACTGCTCCATAAAAAAATATGCAATATGAGAACCAAAACCCAATCTATGCAGCGATTTACAATACATTCAAATGTGGTTCGAAGACAATTTTTTTAAATTTACATTTACATATTTTGTTTGTCTTCGCGTTAGTTGTTAAGTTTGCCAACTGACCCTTTCCGGACGATGAATCATCTTCTTCAGTCGAACATAGTCTTGAACTACAGTCGATGGGATCGGCTGCCTCAACGATGCGAGGGAATCGAATCGCACATCCGAGAGCCGCTTCACGTTGCGCGTATCGTACTGTAACGATGTTTTTAGCATAGAAGAAATAGAATTTTCGCAGATGTCATACCAGTGAGCTCTTGACCTGGGCTCAAAATATGTTATCAATAAAACCATTAAAAATACCTTCTCCTGCACATAGAGCCAATCAAGAGCGAACGAGGCCGCCAAGGGGTTCTCATCGGCCAGATTGTTGAGAACATCGACAGCTGAGGCAGTGGCAACGCTGAGAAGCGTTTTTCAAAATTTAATACTTTTGAATTATCTAGATTTTTATCACCGAACTTGGTCATTGCAATAAGCAATTACTATCACAACGCTTGTGGCTGAATAAATTCAAAGCAAACATTCTGTAAAAATGTAGTGACGTGATCTATCTTTACCTTGTGTGTGTCATTTTACATGCCGTTTCTATGACCCCGACTCTTGATTCCAGATATGATTCAACTGTGAGATATATAGGCAAGAGTAACAGTACATTTGGTGTGTATTATACCTCGGTGAAAGTTTTATGTGCAGGAGCTCATCCAGATCGACCACGGCAAGAAACTTTACATCTGACCTGCAATATTTATTCTATTATGACGTCACTGTCTATTTCGCCAAATTGGCGCTATGTCCATGACACGTTGGCTTTCATCCGAATATTCACCCAGATCATCGACGCTATGATTAGCAGTTTGTCCACTTGATGGGTTACCTTTCAGGACTACTATAATATATTCCTGAAGTTATACCCTCTGTGAAACATAACTCCTATGTAGTCAAGATGTCAACCGTAAAGGCCGCCCACCTCGCTCTCAGTATGCAGTCATTGAGTGCGTTGTGGCCGCCTGCACTGAATATCCTCGTGTTGGGATCGGCGTAGAAGTTGCCCGCGTCTCGCTGTTGCACTGGCAGATCGGACCAAGGCACTATCTTAATGATTCCAATTTTAAAACCATAAAACAAAAAGAAGGTTAATAATAGATATGTTTGATTTCAAATAAATGTCCCAGTGGGCATTATATACTACATCCATAGTGATGTTTTATTCATGATATTGTTGCAATCAGTTATGTTTCACATTGTCTTTAAATGGTCGGATGTATGACGTTTTCAATTCTGCCACCGATTCGAAGGCGAACAATAAGAAAACAACAAACAGGGCGTTTTACACTATGTAAATCGATACCTCGAGACGGTCGCCCAACACAGCCTTGTACTGATGCAAGATCTTTCGGACCTGAATGGTATAAAATGACATAAATTGAAATAGCTTTCATTAAAAAAATTCACAATCACACGTTAATTACATAATAAAAATATTTTACAAATATATGGGACACTCACATTATTCGTGGTCGAGTGCACATAAAGGTAGAATTTTGTCGCCCCTGCAGCCATCCAGAACTCGAGGTATTGCGCATACGCGGGCCAGTCCGCGTGGAAGTATCTGCATTCGAACAACGTCATAAATAACTGGTGACTGATGTGGCAAAATTATAATACAGTCACAGACAATATATCGGCTTATGGTACTCCTCGATGAAATTATACTGCATCATTATTTCAGATATGTTTCAACTGTGAGATAAATGGATCAGTGTAGCAGTTCAGTTGTGATGCAATAATAAGCGCATGATATAATAGGTTGTCCGCAAACGGGTAGCATGAGAATAGACAACAAATTTTCGCAATAAATGCATCACAACAGATGTGTAGCTTTTGCTAACATTCATCCCAACTGAATCATCAACGAGTTTCAGAGAAGCGACGAAATATCAAGCAAATTTAGAAACAGCCAAAATGGTTTAACGTACACGGGCTGGAGGCACACGCCGAGTTGGTGGGGGTAGACGTGGTTGGATGAGAGGCGGACGTCTCTGAACGTAGAGCCTATTTTAGTTTTGAATCAATAACCCAATTCGATTTCATCGTAGAATTGGTGCAGCCCATCTGACAGTCATGTGGGAATATGTTTCACGACATGCTTATATGAGCATGAGAAGAAAATTCAACAATAAGTTCTTGCACATCACAAATACATTTTTATATAAATTTCAAAGTTCATGAGCGCTGGGGATCTCCTATTCAGCATTTCAACATAAAAAGGTTGGAGGACAATGCCTGTGGAGATCGTCCCCTTTTCGGTTGTCAATATTGTTACAAATGCATCAATGTAAAGCAGACCTCAATGGCACTCTGAACTCCTGCGGGGTGACTCTCGTCCTCAGCACCAGTTCACTGGCGTGCAGTGGGGAGGAGAAGCTGGCGACGCCCAGGTGACCCTGATTGATTATTGAATATATTGATTTTCTTCTTTTATTGGTGATCGCTTAGCCATGCTTGAGAAAATGTAGGTATTAATTAGGCGAAATAAGCATAGCAGAAATATATAGAATTGAAGAGAGGGATAAAAAGAGATGAAAACGGATACTAGGGTTTCTAAATCGGGAGTAGAGTGCATTCGTCTGCTGTCTGATTCACGAGGAGCGGTTGTCTGTTGCATGAATGAAATAACCGCTCCTCGGGAATCAGACAACAGACGAATGCACTCTACTCCCGATTTAGAAACCCTAATGAAAACTGATACCCACTTCAACCGTGCACTGCGAAACGAGCGTAGTCAACGGACAGATGCACCGCGTGGTCAGTCGCCGCCACTCGCTCCCGTCGAGGAAGAGCACTTCGTTGCTGCAACAATTGTTGCCTCATAACGGACAAAATCAATCTTTTTCATCAATAAATAAACAATCAAACTATCAGCAACAATATCGCCAAAGTTGTATTAACGTGCATGACTGGAAAGTGTTGTTTCGGGTGAAAGACAACTACGCCATAGATACAAGTCTCAATTACGGCGCATCTGTCCACTTCACTATTATGGTGCTAATGTCCCTGGTGCTTTGGTCTTTCATCCATTCTTTTGCTACTTAGAAGCTCCGTCATTGTCGCTAACCGAGACAAAAACGGTTGCCGTCCATGCGCGATCTTTATGTAATAAAGGTAAAGATTGCGAAAGTACTAGAGATGTTTTTTTCGGTTATGCTTCGCAGATGTATATCTTCACATGTATAGTAGTATTGAAGCATATTTTCCTCTTTTCGCACCAATTCCGTTTGGCCGCGAAAATGGAAAGTACAAGAAAATGAAAGCAAACCTGCTTTCCGTCCAGGAAGAAATGGATTAACCTTCCATGATGCAAGGGAAAATTTTGCAAAAAAAGCATTTGTTTCGAATCTACACTAATTCGTCAGGCTGGACTAATTGAGCGAATGGAACCGTGAATAATCGAAAAGGGCAATTGAAACAGCTGAAGAGGAAACGAAAAGGATCTCTAATCGGTAGAAAGTACATTTCTCATTCGTCTAATCCACTCGGAGCTGTTGTCTGTCGAACGTAAAGACAACCGCTCCGCGGAAATTAGATTAATGATTAATGAACTTTTTACCGATTTTGATATAAACCAACGTGTTCTCCATGTCCTGGAAGAAGTACAGTCTAATCTCGCTGTCCGCAGTACGAAAGGCAGTGTAGACGAAAATGCCGTCAAGAAGAGACGGACCTAAAGCAAGAGCATTTCTCATTCTCAAAATATTCAACGTAACCCAACCACCAATGCCAATGCTGTTGTACCAAGATGTCTATGAGTACAAATTATGTTTCGCAGAAGGAATATCTATAGCAAAATGTTGATGCTTGAGTAGGAAGTCAACCTGATCCTTTAAACGTTCATGAAATTATTCTATAAAGTATACATAAAGTCATTCGGAAAAGGAAAAAAGTAAATAGTTCTTCGGTAATGTTATGACTGAAAATTGAAACCTACACTGTACTAAACATAACACGATCAACCTATACTCAAGAATAGGATAAATTACCGGTCCGAACTTACTTTTTCCCGAGAATATCTGGTGAATCTCCGCGCGCATAGTGAAGGCTGCAAAAACGTTTTCTTCGAATAAAATGCCATTTCATTCCCCTTCCACATAGAATGAAATCAGTGTTTGAAACAGAGTTTCAAAAAATTGAAATCGGTATTAAAAGTATTCTTATCTTTTGTCTAATATTCGCGGCGCGGTTGTCTCGACTTTAGATTGACAACCGCACCGCAGAGATAAGACGAATGAGAAGAGAACCTTTTTAGCGAGTTCGAAACCCTAGTGGAAACTGACCGATGGCCGCAAGAACGATCAAAACGACGACAGGAGTGGCCACGTGTCGAGTTCTACGCGATGTTCGCTCCCAGATTATGACAAGAAGTATGCCGAATAAGAGAAGGTAGAACAACCTAGAAACGCTTTCAATTTCATTTTGAAGACACAAGGCATTTTGCGCTATCGGCAGAAAAATACATGTGCTACCCAATCTAGTGTCGAGAGTAAACAAATGTCACATTACCGGCAATATTTGCCCATTTTAAATATCTACAAGACGGCCAACTGACATCAACTTCTATATAGTGGAAAATATAAGCTATTTATCATCCTTTGCTCATGCAAAACAAGTCGGAACACGTGGCTTACCTCCAGAATAAGATGATCATTGACCGCGGAGGTATGGATTTATTGGGTGAAAGGAAGAGTTGCCAGCGCTTGTGACTAAGGGCAGGATGAAAGTGAAGAGGGGGAGAGAAAGCAAGACGTGTTGGAATGCTCTATTCTTCCCGTAGGCGTATTATCTGATCCAGGAGGAATATGAAGAGAAAAGGAGCAGAAGTGAGAGTGAATGAGGTTTGGTGAGATTTGGGAACAGACAGACAAAGTCTAACCCCACTCGCACCATCCTCGATTTCTGTCTTTAGGGAATGAGAGGCAATAGCTTAAGAGAGAGAATGGGCGAAAGACTGACTGGACCGGCACTCCGAATGGCCACAATATATCTTGGAAGGCTCAAGGTACAGCACGAACTGAGGCCATTAGCGGACATCTTAAATTTTCGGCGCAAGCTCTCCATAGGTGGTTTAAAATCAATTACAAACAGCTGCAGTAGTAATCGACATTAGGGTTTCTAAATCGGTATTCAAATTCATTTCTGATTCTTCCATTCTCCGAGGAGCGGTTGTCTCTACGAGCGATATACAACCGCTGCGCGGAGAATGGAAGAAGCAGAAATGAATTTGAATATCGATTTTGAAACCCTAATCGACATCTCAAGTTTCAATCAATGCGTGACCGTTTGAATCGTATATTATTCAAATAGCGATATTCATTGTTCGAAACATCATAAAAGCTTGAGTTTTGAGGTGAAGATTGGTGTGGGCCACATTATGTCCGATTCTCAATCCAACCGTACGATGATTAGCGGTAGATCATTGGCTCTTCGATGACGATCTATCTACAAGCATATCCCAGCTTGGTGGGAAATCGAAAGTGGAATCCAGGGGGTCGATCCCATCGAAGGGGAGGAATCGCTATTCGAGCGTTCGGAGCGATAGGGATCGAGGGAATCGAAAATTTTAGAAAAATGGATGTCTCTCTCCTGATTCTGCCCTTATAGCGCGGTTGTCTCTTCGAAGAAGATATTATTGGATTAAAGTGTTCCGGAAGCTTAAAATGCCGTTCTGAAATAACTCGCTTAGTTTTCATTTTAACGATTTGCCGTAAGCAACAAAGTTGTTGGTTTCGTCAAGAGCATCAACTGTCATGTTGGTAGTATTTCATGAAAATGAAAACGGAAGGAGTAATGAGTTGTGCGGAAGTGTCCTGTGCTAAAGTGTCTTGTGCAGGAGTGTATGTGCGCAAATTTCGTGATTCCGAGATAAAATATGTTTCACATACTGTATATATTAGTGCGTGAAATATATTGATGCCTGTTATCCTAAGCAAATCGGATTGGTGAGTCATCGGAGCCATATTTCCTGGCTCGCTTTCCCCAATAATAACGCGCTGTAGATTACAACGGCGGCAGGTGTTTTACATCTAACACAGAGGCCGTGGTTGGATCATGGTCAGGCAATTAGCTCCGAGTGATGAGCTGGAACATAATAATGTGTGCGTTTAGGCCGCGGGATATGGCAAAACATAATTACATAATTGTTTAACTTGATAGCCGCCTCACTAATCGCCTAAATACCTGTCACAATAATTGTCTACAAACGGGCCAAAGACTGAAGTCGGGTGCAAGCGTTCATTTCACCATCGTGACACGGCCGTCCATATGCGAAAATATGTCAGGCAATTGGGCTCAGTTTACACTAATAACTCGCATAATCACCCAACTGACCAATTAGCTATGCAATTACTGTCAAAGTGACCAATATAGGTGATTGCTCTAACTGGGCCAGTCATTAGCCTGCGGCCATATAAAAGATGAGCTCTGGAGGAGGTAGACAGCACATCCAGTGATGTACAAGTCTCTCATCTTCATCGCCCTTCTGGGCCTGGCTGCCGTCAATGCCAGCTCTCCCAGGTACGTTTTTTGTCCCATCAATTTCCGATAGACAATCTCTCTGAATGACTTACAACTTGTCAGAAAAAAGAATGCACTGCAATATTCGTTGGTGGGTCTCTAATGAGACCAGCCCACTACCACCCCTTCGTCCAAATATTACTCCTGGAAATACATCTCAGTAATCTAATTTATTCTCGAACCATTCCAGGATGGGAGGAGGAGGCTGCGGCGGAGGAGGAGGATGCGGTGGTGGTGGAGGAGGAGGAGGATGTGGAGGATGTAGACACAAGGTGCGACCATATATCTAGATATCAGCTCGATTTGTGGTTTGGACATATCTCAAATCCGTATTTTCACTTATTTTGTGTGGCAGATATCTTCGAATTGCACGTGAAGGTTGACTGAGATGATGAAGCGCCTTGTTTGTTCAGGCTCGTGGTGTCCTCCAACTGGAAGGTGACAACGCTGTCGAAGCCGACTTCGGTGAGATCTACGGACTCCAGATGTGGGAATCATCCAAACCCCCTGCCAACGTGTCCCTCCAGCAAGCTCACGACCCCAACTTCCACTTCAAGTTGTGCTGCGAAAACAGAGGTGAATTCAATACCGGTTTCATCTCCCCTTAGGACCAGGAATAAGTGATTCAAAAAAGGAAAATGTGTCGTCATTCTTCTCCTCTACTCTGTGTCTCATTCCCTCACAGACAACAGCGCGGCGGAGAAGAACGACGACCAATTTACCGTTATTGAACCGCTGCGAGGCATCTGATAATAAATGATTTTTCCAAAAAAAACATTGCAATGCTTTTATTTTAAGGTCTCTCCGCTGCCTGCAGCGATCGCTGCAACTACGCCCTCTACAGCCAGGCACTGCTGCAGAAGATGCTCGTAGGAGGTTGGTCGTTGATCTTTGATCGCGGGTCATTGTAGTTTGATCCCTGTAGTCTAATCTCTGATCCTCCTCAGACGATGAGTGCCCCCTCGACTCCCTTCCCGAGATGCACTTCTGCGCCGCGCAGGGACGTGACCACACCGCCTGCTGCAGGGCCAAGGTGATATAATTTGACATTGATGCAGGGTCTGCACAGATCAAAGATCAAAGATCAAACAACGATCTATCACTGTCCAGGGAGTGACGAACGCAGAGGCGGGAGACAAGTGCCTCGCCTTCTGTGACCAGATTCCCGACAAGTTCACGGCCATCGACTACACGTACGCATCGTGCTTCGGCAAGTTCGACGACATGAAGCAGTGAGTTTTGAAACATATATCAGACACTATCTGACTGGAGTGTGATACCCTTGGCACACAGTCAAAAATTGACCCCAGTTCAAGCTTTCCTATATGACTAAGTCGAGGGCGCTGAGTTCAAAAATCAACATCTCAATGTCTGAAAATGAGTTTGAGAGGTAGGAAAAATCGGCAAAGTTCGTACTCGAAAAATCAAACTTTTTTCCTAGGCGTCTAAACC